>BDDC01000957.1:5712-37584 GCA_001662425.1 Chlamydomonas sphaeroides | reverse complement strand
GGTGCCGACGGCGTCAACTGGCTGCGAGGCCACCTGTTCACGTGAGCGCTAGCGGCGGCGCGAGGTCCACATGGCCGCAGCGCCGCAAGGGGCCACAAGGGACGGGCCCGCTGTGGCTTGCCACACCGAGGAGTGGATGGCCGTTACCGTATTGATGCATGACGGGGGCTACGAGGGCTAGCGCTCACCCACCTGGCCGAGCCCTGGCTTCTTGTTCTCTCGCCTGCCCTGCCCCTGCCCACAATCCCCGCCCCCGCGCCCGCAGCTGCCCCAACGGCCACCTGTACACCATCGGCGAGTGCGGCGGCGCCATGCAGCGCTCCACCTGCCCCGAGTGCGGCGCGGCCATCGGCGGAGGAGGGCATGCGCTGGAGCGCGGCAACGCGGCCGCCACGGAGGCGCTGGCGGCCATGGAGCGGCTGACTGTGAGCGGCAGGCGGCGCTGAGGGGCATTGATAGGCGGCCGCATGTGGCGCGCACAGGCCTAGGCGGCAGGGCATGGCTAGCCCAGTTCGTAGGCGTGAGGATCGATGGGCGTCTGGGCGCATGGCTTGGCAGGGGATGGGGTGAGTTGCAGGAGCTAGGGGCTGGTGGCACGGTAGGCACGGCGGCGCTCGCGGTGGGGCCCAACAGCCTGGGCAGTGCGCCGTACGTGGGGTTAGCTCGCTGGTAGGGGCATACAAGCGAAGGTCGCTCAGCTGCTGAGAGGGACAGACGTAGCAGATAGACTGCATTGCCCGTCCCTGACGGGCAGCAGGCTACTTGCGTCGCAGGGGACATGGGGTCGTTTGCCAGGCGTGCCGCGGGCGCGCCGCAAGTTGCAAGTTGGTGCATGTTTGAAAACGAGCTCCCCTGTGCCGTACGTGCCGTACTGCCCGCCGCCGGCCCGCACGCACGCTCTCGCCCGCACCCGCCGCCCTCGCGCCAAGAATCCGAAGGCCGCCCTGCCGGGCCCTCGCCGTCCAACTCCCGCCCGAGCACACACACGCGCTCACGCAGTCACTCCAGGTCGGCAGCAGCCATCGCACACGCTTACCTTCCAATCACGTCCTGCCCCATTGACGTACTCGCTCACCACTTCATAATTACATCATGCCCTCCAAGCAGCCATACCTGGCCCCTGCGCGCCCTCGCCGGCCACCCGTACGGCATCGCCCTGCAAGCCCCGCATCCCTGACCCTGCCTACCGCCGCCACGCAAAGGCAACCCCTACTCCAACCCCTGCCTGCAACCACCAGCAAACACGCTGCCATCAAGCCCCAGCTCCGTCCTTTGCACCTCCCGCATTCGAGTCCCCATGAGCCGCCCCGCGCCTCGCCGCCTACCCCTGCCCCACAAGCAAGCAGACCTCATCTGCGTCCCCTTGCAGCAGCAGACCCGCTCTCCTGCCCCACCACCACCCCGCCCTGCCGCCCGCTAGCCCTGCACCAGCACGTAAAACAGCGACAGCTGCTCGTCGTGCTTCTTGCGCCCGGCCGCCGTGAACGCCCGGTCCGCGCACCAGCCCAGCAGGCTGTGCCACTCGATGCGCGCCTCGTCCCACTCGCCGCGCAGCAGCGCCATGCCCCCGTCCGAGCCCTCTCCCTCCCCAGCCCCAACACCCCCTCTCCCTCCCGCCCCCAGCCCCGTACCCTTCCGCTTGCCGCCCGACCGCGCAGCCTCCGCCTCCGCCTGCGCCACCCTGGCCAGCCACTCCTCGTCGTTGCCGTCCACCAGCCAAGCCAGGTCCAGCTGGGGGCCCTGAAGCCCCGCCGCCAAGTCCACTTCCGCGGCCGCGTTCCGCCCAGCAGATGACGACGCGCTGCTGCTTCCCGTTGGACCTCCGCCTGCCGCTGGGGGCGGTGTCGTCAGGCGGCCCAGCAGGCCTCTGTAGGCGGCGAAGAAGAGCCGCGGGCCGCTGACCTGCGGGCGGGGCGGTGGGTGGGGGTTCAGGGTTCAGGGTTTCAGGGTCTAGGGTTCAGGGTTCAGGGTTTCAGGGTCTAGGGTTTAGACGCGAGCGACCCGAGCTCCAGACGAGCCTCGCTCGCACCTGCGCCAGTGAGGCCAGCATGAAGGGCGGGTAGGACAGCAGGTCGGCCGCCGACCTGGCGGAGGCAGCCACGGGTTGTGGCTTGATGTGAGAGACGGAGGGTGTCACGGACACGAATGTGCGAACGGGGTCACCTCGCGTCGGGCCGGCACTGGGTTGCTGCTTCGGACAGGCAGCGCAGGGCAGCGGCGCCAGGCGACTCCAGAGGGCTGCGGAGCGGCGTTGGCTGTGCATCCCGGTCGGTCCCTGTCCGCGACGACAGCGCAGGCGCTGGGCAAGCGCTGGCAGCGGCGCCTCATCGCCGCCAGCTAGGCCTGGCCCCCGAGGCCGCCCTGCCCTGCCTCACCCGTTGGCTGCCTCGGTGAGAAATGTCCAGCGGCTCTCCAGCTGCTCGGGCGACAGCGAGAGTATGGATGGCGCAGCGGCCAGCAGCACAGACAGCTCCTGCGGACGGACACCCGTGCACAGCAGAGGTTGCGGGGGTTGAGGGGGCTGCGGGGGTTGAGGGGACTGCGGGTCCGCGCTCTGCGCCTCTGTGACGAGCGCCCGTGCGCTAGAGGGCACACACATGCTCAGCGATGAGCGCATACGGCACGTCGTCAACCAATCCCAGGCCGCACTCTGCCCCCAGCTCCCCTTCCATGCCGCGCCGACGCGCGCGCACACACACACACATACGCACCTTCTGCTCCAAGCCCACGAGCCCCCGCAGCAGCCGGATGTTGGGCGCCAGGCGGCTCTCGGGCGCCCACTTGAGCGCCTCCGGCACCGCCGCCAGCAGCGCCGCCACCTCCCCGGGGCCGCCCAGCACGCCCTCCAGCGCCGCCAGCTTGGGCGCCACGGCGGTGGACCAGTTGGCCAGCCCGTGCGCCCTGCGGTGGGGCGCGGCGGAAGGGGTGTGCAGGGTTGGGAGCGCGCTGGCCCAAGCCCGTGCGCCCTGCGGTGGGGCGCGGGGTGAACGGGCCCGTGGCGGGGCAGTGTGCGACCTCGGGCGAGCGGGCGGGCGGGCGGGCGGGCGTTGCTGGTGGTGACCATGGCTGAGCAGCGGGTTGGCCGATGCAGCTGTAGGCTCCGCGTGTGGCCCTGCCCCGCGTCCAGCCGGAATCGCCAGAGCGCGCCCGCGGGCTGGCCGCGTTACCGCGACCCCTGGCGAGCCGGGCGAGGACGTCGGCAGTGTTCGATGCGCCACCATGCCTCGCGCCTCCATGCTGAACGCCGCGGTCCGCAATAAGGTTGTGTTGCAACACGTGGTGTTCCAAACGCGCGATGCCAAAATGTTGACATGCAGACATACAAAACATGGAAATCCGATTTCGCGTACGGACGCCTTCCCCACCCCACCCCAACCCACCAGGTGCACCACTCCTCCCACAGCACGCCCCGCAGCAGCGCGGGCGCCTCCGGCCCCAGCCCCCGCAGCAGCGCCAGCCGCTGCCGCAGCCCGCCCTCGCCCTCCACCGGCTGCGCCAGCAGGGCAGGGTACTCTAGCGCCAGGCGGCCCAGGGCGGAGGCGGGCGCCACGCCGCTGCCGTCGGGCGCGCACAGGAAGGCCGCGGACGCCTGCGTGCGGGAGGGGCAGAGGGCGGGGGAAGAGGGCACGCAGGAGGCTGCAGATCAGGAGGTTGGGCAGGGGACCAGTTTCCCAAGCACCCCGTGGTTCGCGCAGGGGCACGTTGCGGCCCCAGTCTCGCCAGGTGCCGTAGCCGCTAATTACGTTATGGGCAACTGCCGGCCCAGGGACGGTCCGACACCAGAACCCCCCTCCCTCCCTTCCCTCCCACCCAGCTGCGTGCCCCCCGCGCCGCGACCTTCACACGCTTCTGCCCCACGCCATTGGTGCTGGTGGGGGCGCCTGTCCGCGAGGCATATGGCCCAGGCGCCCTGGCTTCCCCCATGCCCCCATCTCTCCCCATCCTCCACGCCCCTCACCTGGTAGTCGGCGCCCTCCGCCAGCAGGTCGCGCCACTTGAAGATGGGGCCCACGATCTGCTCGTTGGGCACACCCGCGGCCCGCAGGAACAGGAACACCTGCGGCCGGCAGCCGGGGGTCAGCTGGTGAGCCGCGAGGCGTGGCGGGGGGCTGGCTGGGCGCCAGGGGCCTCCGCAGTGGAGGGACGCACGCAGACCAGCGGTACGCGGACGGCAGCTGCAGCGGCTGAGGTCCCTACGCGCTGCAGCGCGCGTGTGGGGGCCGTCGGTGGGGTCTAGCCCCAGGCGGCCAGGAGGTGGCTGGCACAGCTGGCGTGCGGGGGTTGCACCACTGGGGTTGCACCTGGCCCGCGCGGAAGATGGAGGAGCTGGCGATGACGTCGGGCGAGTTGAGCAGCAGCCTGGGGGAAGGGGGCGTGGTGGTGGTGGCGGTGGTGGTGGGGCGTTGGATGAGCACTCGGCAGCTCCGCGGCAAGGAAACACGAGAGCAAACATGTCGGGCTGAAGGACAGTAGCGGCAGGCCTGCGTTGTGGGCCGCAGCAGTGCAGCCGCCCCGGCTGCGCGGTAGGGCCCGGGGGGCGCCTGCGCCCCTCGCCCCAGACCGGGGTTGCTGAGCTGGGCTGGGGAGCACGACGAGGCAGCGCTGGGGCGCACGACGAGGCAGCGCTGGGGCGCACGACGAGGCAGCGCTGGGGGAGCACGACGAGGCAGCGCTGGGGAGCACGACCAGGCAGCGCTGGGGAGCACGACGAGGCAGCGCTGGGGAGCACAACAAGGCAGCGCTGGGGGAGCACGACGAGGCAGCGCTGGGGAGCACGACGAGGCAGCGCTGGGGGAGCACGACGAGGCAGCGCTGGGGAGCACGACGAGGCAGCGCTGGGGAGCACGACGAGGCAGCACTGGGGAGCACGACAAGGCAGCGCTGGGGGAGCACGACGAGGCAGCGCTGGGGAGCACGACGAGGCAGCGCTGGGGAGCACGACGAGGCAGCGCTGGGGAGCACGACGAGGCAGCGCTGGGGTCGGCGGGTCCCCAGCCACCCCGCTGCCTCACTCCTGTACGGCCAAGCGCTGGAAGCCAAAGCCCGAGAGGAAATCCAGCCAGGCCGTCAGGGGCGCGGCCAGGATGGGCGGGTGGCGCTCCAGCAGCGCGGCCAAGGAGCGGCGGGGCACCGCGTCACTCAGCGCGGCCAGGTTGGACGACAGCTGGAAGGAGCGTGGGAGGGGGGAGAGGGGCGGCAGGGCGGAGATGGTGGTGTGGGTGGGGAACAGGGGTAGGGGTGCTCGGGCGGGCCCTGCCAGGCATGCGACGGCTTACCAGCTCCCGGTTGACGCCTTGCAGAGACGGGTGGCCCAGGACGAGGTGCGGGCTCGCTCCCAGGCCGGAGAGCTGCTCCTCGAGCGCCGGGGGTGAGCTGGTCGCTGTGGAGGGTGTGCCTGCGGCATGCTGCTCGGCGTGCGGTGGCCGGGCCAGCGGCCGCGCGTCGTGCCAGTCACACCATCGCGAGCGGCATGGCCGTGTCCAGCGCGTTGGCAATGGGGCCACGCGCGGCTGGGGGGCGGGCGATGCCAAGGCGACCGATGTTGATGGCACCGCGGGAGGCCAGCGCGGCCCCAGCATGACGTCAAGTTATGTATGCGTTTGTACAGTAACTGTGTAGGTGGCAGGGGCCTGCGTGCATCTCGCGCTGTCGTGGCGCGATCGGCCAGGGTTTGGTATTGGTCTGGGCACCACCGCAACTGCTGTCCATAGTTAACATCACACATAGACCTGTATCCGTTATGAGTTATGATGGCTGGTAGTAGATAGTAAGCTATTGCGCCCAGGGGGCCCCGACATTCAATGCGCGGCTCGGGGCCCCGCTTCTGCGCCACAAGGCCTGCCCAAACGCACAATCGCAACTTATCACGGCCGCAAGTCGTGTGCGGCGCCTCGCCGTCCGGGGCCTACAGCACCCGTAGTCGTGGCCAGCCCCAGCCCCGCCCGCCGCCTCGCACCCTCTACGAGCTGCTGGGCGTCAGCACCTCGGCGACACCGGAGGAGGTCCGCAAGGCGTACCGGGCGCAGGCCAGGAAGCTGCACCCGGACGCCAACCCCTCTGCCGCCGCGGCGCCCGCGTTCCAGGTGCGCGCGCCCACTTCACCGCCCCCCCCTCTTCCACAGCCCCCCGGTCCCCCCCGGCTCCCGCCGCCATGGGTCATGGGGCTGCGCCGGGTGGGGCGGGGCCGGAATGCGTGTGGGTCCGCGGACCTGTGGGAGTCGCTCGCCTTCGCGGCGTTTGGGGCAATGCGCTCTGCGGTTTGCTCTTCACACGGCGACACATCCAATGTTCCCCCGCCCCCAGTCGTGTCAAACCCAAGCACACAACCGCTACCCCACCCCTGCATGTCCCCACCGCCCACCGCAGCGCCTGCAGCTGGCGCACGAGGTGCTGGCCGATGCCACCCGGCGGCGCCTGTACGACACGCAGGGCCTGTCGGCGCTGGGGCCGCAGTACAGCGGGCTGGAGCTGTACCTCGCCACCAACCGCGACTCAGTGTGTGAGCCGAATCGGTCATACCTGATTATGAGTGTGATAAGTCAAATCAGTAGTATGGTCATGAGTGCTAGTAGTCAAATCACTCACGGTGGCTGGCTGCCGTTGCAAAGGTCATGTGCGGGGCTCTTGGGACGCTCAGCGCAGGGGCCATGGCGTGCGCTCTTGGTTCGCGGTTGCGGTCGGGGCCGTGGGCGCCCTGGGTGCCCTGTGGACCTGTGCTGCCTGCGCGCTGGCCCGTGCCTGCCCCCCGCAGCCAGCGATGACGAGGGCTCCAGGGCTGCGGCGCCGGCCGGCCCCGGCCCTCGGCCCTGCCGCGGGCGCGACGTGCACACGGTGCTGGGCCTGCTGCTGAGCGAGGCGGCGCAGGGCTGCGACAAGGTGGTCGCCTACGAGGCGGCGGCACTGTGCGAGGACTGCCAGGTGCGGGGCGGCGGCTGTGAAGTAGGCGTGCACGAGGCGGCGGAGCCCGGCTGGCCTGCCGGCCGCGGCCTGGGGCGGAAGGCGGCCCGGTGCTTGCCGCGCACGGCGTGCCGGCTGCCGGGGAGCCAACGGAAGGCCTGCTGCCCGGACCCAACGGCGGTTGGGAGGCAGCCGCAGCTGGCAGCGGCGAGGGCGCTGCCACCGGAGGCTCCAGCCTGCCGGGGCCGGCGCGTGAGGTGGCGCTTCCTTGCTCGGCGACCCCGCCTTCCGGTCCCCGCAGGGCAGCGGCGTGTGCAGCTCCCTGCCGCCCTGCGGCGTGTGCCGGGGCAGCGGCACCGTCTGGCGCTCCTCGTTCGTGGGCTCCGCGGAGGGGCACTTCGGTGGACCCAAGGTGACCACCGCCGCGCCCTGCCCGGCCTGCGGCGGCGGCGGCGCCAGCGGCGTGTTCGGCCGGCCCCAGTGCAAGAGGTGCGGCCGTGGGCCGGCGATGGGGCTACTGTGCCGGGCTGGGCTGGCGGGATGCCTCGCCAGGCTGCTGCCCACAGTCAGCGCCTGGCAGAAGGTGCTGCGCTGCTGGGGCACAGAGGGGCGGACGACCAGAGGCGTGTCGACACCCGCCGTTGCGGTGCCGGCTGGGCCCGCGTGGGGTGGGGTGCACGAGGCCGCTGAGGACTGAGCCCTGCTGTGCCCTCCTGCCACCTCCACCCACGCCGCCATCGCGCCGCGCAGCTGCCAGGGCCGCGGCCGGGTGCGCGTGCGGCGCCAGCTGCCGGTGGCCGTGCCGGGGGGCGTGGAGCGCGGCACGGTGCTGCGGCTGGCGGGCGAGGGCTCTGCGGGCCGCCGCGGCGGGCCCCCCGGCGACCTGCTGGTCATGTGCGAGGTGTACAGCCAGGCCAACCTGGAGCGACAGGTGGGTGGGTGGGGTGCCGAGATGATGCTGATGTGGGGCTGCTCGTGATGCCGCGGTGTGGTACAGCGCTGCCCTTGCACCCTTTGTGCTACGCTGCGCTGCGCCGCGCTGCCGCGCTGCCGAGCGCCACGTGTCGGCTGCGCTGCGCGCCGCCACCTGGCCGCTCACCCAGTTCCGCCGCCCACCCGCCCACGCAGGGCGACGACCTGTTCAGCCGGCTGGCGGTGGATGTGTGGCTGGCGCTGCTGGGGGGCGAGCTGGAGGTGGACACGGTGGGGGGCCGGAGGCGGCTGGCGGTGCCGCCAGGTGCGGACCAACACACGGGGGGAGGGTGCGGGTCTGGGCTTGGACGGAGTGGCGTGGCGTGGCAGAAGGGGCTGGGGTTGGGAGCCCTTGTTGGGCTGGGTATGGGGCGCTGCCGGCCAGTGGAGCAGGGGTGCAGGCCTGGGACCTGGAGGCGGACGAGGCTGCCGAGCTGCCTGTGCCATGAGGTGTGTGGCCGGGCCCACTGCGACACGGCTGCGGGCCCTCCGCCGAGACCCCTCCTCTGCAACCCGTCCGCAGGCTCGCAGCCGGGCGACGTGCTGGTGCTGCCGGGGGCCGGCATCGCCCGGTCGCTGGCGGGCGGCGGCGGCAGCGTGGCGCGCGGCGACCACCGCTTCCTGCTCAGCGTCGCGCTGCCCAGCGCCGCCAAGCTGTGCGCGCAGTCGCAGCGGCTGCTGCGGCGGCTGGCGGCCATCGACACCACGCTGCTGCAGGGCGAGGGCGGCGCTGGTGGTGGCGGCGGCCAGGAAGGCGCGGAGCGCGAGCGGGCGGCAGCAGGGGGTGGATAGAGAGGCAGGGCAGCGTTGGCGGAGCGAGGCCGGGTGCTGCTGCGAGCAGAGGTTGGGGGCGGTCCCGAAGAAAGCGGCGTCGTTACGCAGGGTGGGCGTGGGCGTAGGCGTAGGCGTAGGCGTAGGCAGGCGCGGAGCGAGGGGAGTCGGGCATACGCCGGCGAGGAGCGGAGGTCGGCACGCGCTGGAGGCGAGCGGAGGCGTTTAAGCGCCGAGCGCGCGAACGGTGGGGTTTGGGCGCGCTATGTGCTGGCTGTGGCTGTGGCCATGGTGTGGAGCCGGCTTGAACTAAGGCGCTGTGACAAGGGCTGTCTCTTCGAATGGAACCGGACAAGGACCCGGCGGTGCCGGCTTTGCGTCGTGTGCTTAGTATCAGGGGAGTCCCCTGCTTATGACACACGACGGCACGCTTCTTTGGGGGCGGGTGGACACGGAGGGCTTGTCCTATCCCTCGCACGAGGGCCGGGAAGCAATTGCGGTGGTCTGGGGGCCCGGTGCTCGAATGCAGGTCAGGCCGGAGGCCGGAGGCGACGGATGCAGGGCACGGTTGCGCTCTGAAGTGTAGCCGCGCGGCGCCGCGCTCGCTTGGGGTGGCCGGCGATGAGATGTGTGCAACAAGTTCTCACGGCCCCCACCCTTCCCTTACAGCCTTCACGCCTTGACCGCCCAGGGGGCCGCTGCGCGTCGCCGCCCTCCCTTCAGAAACGGGGAGGCGTCTCGCGGTTAAAATCCTAGAAAGGTGGTCAGAGGGCACGATCGGCCAGGCTGGGCGGGCCGGGTGTGACACTGTGACTTCACCTGCCCAGCCGACAGGCGCAGAGACAGCTGGGACCTGGGAGAGTGGGACGGGGACCTAGGTTGACCGGCGGGATGCTACGGGGGCCTCCCCGGTTGTTATGCCCGTAAGAGAGCTGAGCCTGCAGTCGCTCGAGCAAACCAGCAGGAGCACGCACAGCCGGCACCTGCCTGCACCTGCGTGTGGCGGGGAGGGGGGCCAAGGGGGGCTGGGGTATGCCGCGATCCGTGCCGTCCTGTACTTGTCATATTCCGTCAGACGCGCAGTACCACTGCAGCTCGTGTACAAGAAAACAACATTATACTACAGACTCACCGGCCCACAGACGTACCACGCTAACTTTGGCGTGCAAACTCAGCACGTTCTTCCGTCGACGTGTTACCACAAGCGTGCCAGCTCGCAAATTTGCTACTTATTAATAGAAGGCAGTCAGAATGACTGTCGCCATGCGTGCAACTTTCAAGGTCGGAGCCGGGCCCTCGGGGCGCCCGTCCGCTGGCTGCCCAGCGCGGCCCGACAGCCGACCCTGATGTGAACAATCCCCGCTGCTCCATCCCACAGCGGTGCAGGCCCTGATCTCCGGCACTCATGCTCCACAAGCAGCGCCCCCGGCCCCGCCGCCGCGCAGCTCCAGCCCCAGCCCACCGCCCAGCGCACGCCGCGCCCTCCTCCCTCCGCCGTCCACTCTCCCTCGCGCTCCTCCCCCTGACTCTGCTCGCCGCCCACGCCTGGGCCCCCCACACCGCCGCCGTCTCCTCGTCCACCCCAGCTTCCTCCAGCTCCCCAGCTCCGTCCTACCAGCCCTGCCTCCCCGCCAGCCGGCAGCAGCTCGATGGCATTGCCGTCAACGGCACGCTGGCTGCCATGGTCGTGGACGGGGCCCTGTGGCAGGTGTTCGGCCGGTCCTGGGTGGAGAACGCGCGGGCCGCGGGCATGGGCTACTGGCTCGTGGTCGCCACGGACGAGCGCGCGGCGCAGGCGGCGGCGGCCCTGGGCTACAGCCCGCACTGCATCTTGGCGCCGGGTGCGCTGGTGGGCTGGGGCGCGGCGGGGCCGTGCCGTGGGGGAAAGGGCACGGCAGCGGACTCAATCACCGGACGCCAGGACCTGCGAGCACAGCGGGGACGGCACGCAGCGGGTGTCGTGCGTGTCGCGGAACCTTGAGAGCTACGTGCTCAGCGGCCCTGCTGGGGCCTGACCGCTGCCGGCCCCTCGGCGCCTTCATGTCGCCGTCCCGCAGGCGGCCGCATCGCCCTGCCGCTGCACGCCACGACGGCGCAGGCGCGGGAGGCGGCGGCGGCGGCGGCCTCCTCCGGTGCCAGCGACGCCGCGACGGCCTCATCGGGCAGCGGCTACGTGTGGCAGAGCGCCGCGTGGGCCGAGGTAACGTGGTCCAAGGTGCGGCGGGCGGGGGTGGGGAAGAGTGGGCTGCCGGCACGCCGCAAGGGCCACCCGAGGGCGAGCAACGGGCCCCATGAGATTTCAGCGCCTTGATCCGCCAAGCTGCTGCGCCCCGCCTCCCTGGCCATCCAAGCCCACTTCGGTCGCGTTCGTGCAATTGTGGTCTACTATCCACACGGCAACATATCCTCTTGCCATTGCTTTCTCCCCTGGCCCAACCACTCGCCGCCCTTGGCCCAGGTCCGCGCCGTGGCGGCCCTGGCGGATGCCGGCTACTGTGTGCTGCACTCGGACGCTGACGTCAGCTGGGCCGCAGACCCGCTGCCCGCGGCCCTGGCGGCGCTGTGCCCCCCGCCCCTCGCACCACCCGCGGCAACAACACAAACACCGGCCACAGCCGCCGCTGCGAAACAGCAGCCGCAAGCGGCGGCCGCCGCTGGCGCGGCGCCCGCAGCAGCAGCAGCAGCAGCAGCGGGGCCTGCCTGTCCGGCGCACCTGGCCGCGGCCTCGGCGCCGGACCCCAGGGCGCCGGCGGGCGGCGAGCGGGTGTGGCCGGCGGCGCTGTTCGCCACGGACTCGCTCGCGACGGCCAACGCAGCTGGCGACGGCCGCGCCGGCTACGAGCGGTCCTGCAGCCAGCACCACCCGCTCAACACGGGTGCGGGCGGACGCGCGCATGGCACCGGGATGGATGGATGGATGCTGCGCCGCCGCATGCTGCTTGGCCTTTGGCGCTTTGCTCGAGCTGCAGATGTGGGCACACGGCCACCCTTGTGGATGGGCCGCCGCAAGCTCGTGCGATGACGGCCCGGACCGGTCGCTGGGTCCGGTCCTCACGCACAGCTACGCTCGCTGCCTGCTGTCCCGCCTGCTGCCCCGCCTGCCTTTCTTGCCCGCCCACCTGTGCCGCCGCAGGGCTGTACTGGGTGTCCCGCGGGCCGCTGGGGTCGGAGCTGATGCGGAGCTGGCTTGCCATGAAGGCCGGTGGGGGCGAGCGAGCGGATTGCTGATGTGTCGCGACGGTTATGCACTTGGATGTGTGACGTGACGTTGACAGGTTGACGTGAGCCTTACTGGCTTCCCATAATGAAGGCCGGATGGGGCCGCAGCGGCAGCCCTTGCTGCTCGCTGTCCGTCGGCCATGGCCTGGGTACTCCGCAGCTCCGGTTCATGATGGCCACGATCATCGAACCACACTAGCTACTCATCAGCCGGCCCCTCCGCAGCCCGTTACACCCCCGGCCGCCGCGCGGCCTGGTTCTCGACCCTGCGCCTTTCGGCTCCGTTCCTCAGCTTGTCGACGGCTACGCTTCCCGCCTCACGGCTCACGCCAACCCCACGACCCCAACCCAGTGACCCTCCTCCATTTCCCCCACCCCACCCCACCCCACCCCACGCATCCGCCTCTCCCCGCTCAACCCAGATGGCTTTGACAGCCACGACCAGACGGCGCTCAACCTGCTGGTCCGCGGCCTGGGCCTGGCGCACCTGCCCGGCATGCCACGGCCGCGCAGCTACACCCTGCAGCAGCAGCCGGGGGCCGCGGGCGGGGCGCTGCCCGACCCCGGCCCCGGGGCGGCGCCTGGGTGGCTGCTGGGGGCGCCGCTGGCCGTGACGGTGCCGTCACAGGCGGGGTCGGGGCCGGAGCGGGCCGGGATGGGCTGGGTGGGATCAAGGGGAGGGAAAGGGGAGGGGCGGCCATGGCGTGTGCAGTAGGTACCCCGGCGTGCTGAGCGCAGTGTGCCTCAGCACCCGGCCCCTGGTCCGCAGCCCACATAGGTGGACCCGGGCTGTTGCTTGGCGCTGCGCATCCCAACATCCAACGAGCCCCGCACCGCCCCGCACCGCCCCTGCACGGCACGGCGCAGGCCCTGGGTGCGCTGGGCGGCGGCGCCGCGGCGCTGGGCGGCGGCAACCACAGCGGCAGCGGCAGCGGTAGCGGCGGCGAGGTGTCCGGAGTGCTCATGTATGGGGCCGCGGGCGCTCCCGGCGTGCCTGGCGCCGCTGCCGGCTGCGGTCGCTGCCTCATTGGCTGCCTGAGCGTTGCCAGCTACTCGCACACCTACTCCTTCGCCACCACGCGGCTGCACTGGGTGCGTTGTATGCATCTGAACTGCAATCATGACATGACATGACATGCAGGAACATAGATTGGTAATGTGATGATGCGTACGGCCGGCGGCTTTGGCTTGGCTGGTGTTGTTTCTTGCTTGCTTGGCGCGGTTCCGCACGCCTCCCAGACGCGCTGCGTGTCGCCGCGCCTCGTCCCGCCGCCCACCCCATGGGCTACCCCCCTGCCTGCCCCCTCCCCTGCCTGCCAGGCCCGGCGGCAGCCCCTGTTCGCGGTGCACTGGGTGTGGGGCGGCCGCACGCTCGCGTCCAAGGTGCGCTAGGCTAGGCTGGGGGCGGCGTTTGGGCTGGCGGCCTGCCGCTCGTGACATATGTGCACATGCGCCGTGTACCGCTCGGGACGGGCGTAGCTTCAGGGCCCCTCCCCCCCCAAATGCATGGCGCCGGGCAGCCGCTGCGGGCCGGCGTCGCGTGGCCCCCCATGCGTCATGCGTCGGTCGGCCTATGCATGGCGCCTGGCCGCCGCGATGGAGCTGCGCCGGCACGCGTAGCACGTGCCTCCCCACACGCCTTGCCCGCAACGACGCACGGCTGCCTTACTGTGCAGTGCCGCGCCGCAGCGGCACGCGTTATGCGCCCTTTGGACACGCCACTGGCCCGCTGACTCGCTGGACCCGTAACCCACGGGCCCGCCCGCCTTGCCGCAGGTGGCGGCCATGCGCGACGCCCTGGCCTACCACGACTCCCCGGGCTACTACCGCCTGCACCACCAGCCGCCGCCGCAACCGCCGCCAGCACAGGCCGGCGCCGGCGCCGCCGGTGCCAGCGGCGATGGTGGTGCGGGCGAGGGCGTTGCGACGGTGGCGCAGGCGGCGGCGGCGGCGGCAGGGGCGCTGGGCGGCGGCCTGATGACCATGGAGCTGGAGTACCCGGAGGTGAGGAACACATTGTGGGGCGTGCGGTTGGGTATGCGTGGGGCGCTAGGCCTGCCGTGTCTCACAAGCCCTCTCCCTGCATGGCCCCCCTCCCCATCCTCGCACCCCAGCTGCCCGACGGCTACAACACCTGGGCCGACGGCTCCACGCCCGCCATGGTGGCCTTCTCGCTGGCAGCGCTGGACGGGCAGCTGCAGCAGCTGTACTGGGGGCTGGCGCTGGCGGCTGCCACCAACCGCACGCTGGTGCTGCCCAAGGTGAGGCAGAGGGGGCAGAGTGCGCAGGGCCAGCGCAGCCGTCGGGCCGCAGCCGCATGGGCTGCAGCCGCATGGGCTGCAGCCGAATGGGCCAGCCAAGAATGGGGGCCAAGGGTGCGTTGCGTGCGCATGCAGCCCCGCCCTTGCGGGCAGCCCCGCGCGCTCCACGGTCTGCCACTCCAAGTCACACCTGACCCGCCCTGGTTCCGCACCGGGCGCTGTTCACCTCCCTCGCCACCTGTTCAGCTGAGCCGCCACAGCTGCCCAGCCGCAACCGGCCTGCAGAGCGACACTGACGCAGCTGCCCCGGCCCGGCCCCATCCCGCCGCCACGTCGCCGCCGCAGTTCCTGTGCTACTGCGCGCGCGGCTGGTACAAGACCACCGCCTGCCGCATCAGCTCCGAGCGCGACACCGCCTTCCCCTTTGCCTGCCCGCTCAGCAACGTGAGCCGCAGCGCCCGGGGGCGACAGGCCCCGGGGCTTGCTTGCGGGGCAGGCATATGCGGGGTCGTAGCGACGACGGCAGTACGTCACGTGTTGGGCCCACCTTGGGCGGGCTAGGGCTGGGCTTTGGTGCGCGCCCCTGGCGCCGCTCAGCGCGCCATGTGCCATGGTGTGCAATGGTGTGCAGTGTGCGGTGTGCGCCGCGAGCCACCGGTGGGGCGTCGGTGCATGGGCTTGGCCTGCGGCGCACTCGCCGTGGGGCGTGGCTGGGCCCCTAGCGCTGCCTAGCGTGCTGTGCGCTGTGCGTGTCACACGGACAACCACCAAGCCCAGCTGGCGGTGGCCGCCTGCGCGCCGCAAGTCGCCACCGTCCGGACCTCCCCCCAACTGGCACCTCCGCCCGCTCCCCCCTCGAAGCCCCCAAGCAAGGGCCCTGTGTCCGCCGCTGCGCAGGTGCTGCGCGCGGCGCGCCTGGCGGAGGGCCCCCACCTGGCCCCCCCACAGGCGGCGCCCTGGCTGGCGCTGCCCGACCCCGCGCTGCCGGGCACCGGCCGCCGCGGCCGGCTGCGGGAGGCCAGCTTCCTGCGCAACCCGCGCACGCCGGCGGAGCTGCGGGTGCGTAGCTGGCGCAGTCGCAGCCGTGGTTGTGGTCGGGACGGCACGGGGCGGCCTGCGCCCGGGGATGGTACGTGCGTGCGGGGCGGTGGCGGCGGCGGCCGCAGCCCTGCAAGCGGCACGACCCGCCTGCTACGGGACCTGTCTGGCGCCTGCCCGCCTTCCCCGTGGACGGCGCCTTGCTGCTACTGCGCCACCCTCGCTCCCCGCCCCACACCACCACCACCACCACACGCAGGAGGCGCCGCGCCTGGTCCTGGTGCTGCGCGGCAGTGCCCCCGCGGGTGCCCAGCCCGGGGCCGTGTCGCCGCGTGTCGCCGCCGCCGCGGGCGATGCGGTGGACCCCGGGCCGCACCTGGCGTTCGGCGCACCCACGCCGGCACCCACACCTGACGCGGCTGGCACTGATCGGCAGCTGCTGCTCGACGCGCCCATGACCGATACGCAGCTGCAGGCGCTGCTGCTGCAGCCGCAGTACGACACGGCTGCCGTACCCGTGCTGCACGTGCCGCGGCCGGGGCGCGTCATGTCGGGGTTCGCGGACGCTGGGCTGTGGGCGGCCTTCGACGCGGCCGTGTTGCGCATCGCCGCCGAGTGGTGCTGCCGCGCGTCCAACAGCGCGCTGCCTCGCAGGTGGGGGATGCCACTTGCCTTCGATGATTGCTCTATGAATCAATTGTGTATGTAATACCGGCAGCATACATATGGTGTGTACCGGTAAGCCATCATATTACAAGGTTGTAGCAAATGTTATGTTAGGTAGTGTTCTAAGCTGTCTTGCAACCCTGCCTGCAGGCAGGCGCTGCAAATCCTGCCGCCCGGCCGCCAGCCCAGGCGCGAGGGGAACGCAACGGCGTCGCCAGAGGGCGGCAGCACGGGGGCGGCCTAGCGTCGCTGGGTGGTGCGGCCAAGGCTGAGTGACGGGGCAGACGCGAGCGTGCTGGCGTGGGATGGTGGAGTTGCGCGCCGCGAGCGTTGCGGGTTGTGATGCTTCGTGCTGCTGACAATGGAGGGGGCTGGAGGTGACGGCGTGGGCGGCTGGCTAAGTACCATGACGAGGCCTCGCAAGCCGTGCGTGTGGGCCTCGCCGGCACTGCAAGCCCACACGTCAACTCGGGCTATCGACGAGGCCGGCCCCCTGCCCGCAAAAGTCACTCCTCCGATTGACTCAGGCAAGACACAACGGATGTTGAGGTTGACTTGGTTGCAGAGATTGGCTATGATGCGGTGCCTGCCATTGACAGCATGGCACGAAACATCCTCGATCACACACCAAACGCTGCTGTCGCAGACCCACAAAGGGGCGGCCGGCGGCACCGCAGAGCCTGCACACCCGGCCCAACCACCACGCCCTCCGCTTGCCGCGCCCCTCCGCGGCACTCGCTGCGCTGCAGGGGCGGCCCTGCCAGCTACGGCGCCGGCAACGACGCCAGCGAACCCGCCGGACGCCTTCCGCAACCCTCGGGCCGCCCCACGCCGCGCTACCCGCACCGCGCCGCCGCTGCCAGCCTGCACCTCGCCTCGCTGCACGAGCGGCCGCTACGGCACCTCCGGCAGCACCTGAAAGCTCCTCCTGGAGTCCGCGCCGCCCACCCAGCCGCCGCAGCCGCCGCTGGCCAGCACGCCCGCCTCACGCACGCCCCGCCGCTACAGCTCCGGCACCTCCGGCAGCACCTCGGAGCCCAGGATGACCACCGCCTTGAGCGGCTTGCCGTACTTGCGGCGCACCGTGGCGGCGCGGTCGTCGCCGATGGCGGACGCCAGACTGTTGAATGCTGCCGAGTTGCCCACGGGCGAGGGCCCGAACACCGGCACCTGCGGCATGAGGCCCAACAGAGGCGCCATGACGTAAGCAGGTACGACTTCAAGAGTGGGTATAGGTTAGAGGATCGCCTGTTGCATGCCGCCACCTGCAGCCCCCGCCTCACCTGCGCAACGCGGCCCACCAGCGCCATGCCGTCCAGCACCCTGCCAAACACAATATTGGCTCCGTCCAGCCGGGGAACGGGGCCGGGGCCTGGGGCCCCGGGAGAGGAGCGGCAGAAAGGTGTGATGCAGCGAGAGGGCTCGGGCGCAAGTCGGGGCGTCGAGGGGCGGAGGTGGGGGCGGGGCGGCGGGCCGCGTGCGAGGGGGCTCATGAAGCAATTGCGCTGGGGCGTTTCGCTGCCGGGCAGCACACGCAACCCCTCAACACGATGTGCGGACGCGTACACAACTACCCAGGCCTGTGGGCCGCTGTCCCGCTGGACAGAACGTGCCCGCCGGCGACCCGCTGCCGCGGCCCCTTCCAGGCCCTTCACGACACAGCCGCAGCTGCGCACCCGTGGTTATGAGGAACTCCACGGGCCGGTAGTCGGGCCGCTGGCGCAGGTTGGGGTCCTCGTCGTTCTCGCCCAGCGCCAGCGACACGGTGCCGGGCCGGTAGTGGTTGAGCCGGAAGGCGGACGAATCCGAGATCTCCGGGTTGGCCTGCGGCGCGGGCGATGGTGCAACGGTGGCGCGACGGTCGGGCGCCGCGCTGCATCTGGAGTGCAGCGGCGCCGCAGGGGCCGACGACGCGCCCAGCGCCCAGCGCCCAGCCCCCAGCGCCCAGCGCCCAGGCGCGCACGTACGCTGCCAGGGGCCATGGGCAGGCCGTGCAGGGTGCAGCCGTGCGCTGCCTCGCGCCGTGCGCGCGCGCCTAGGCGCTGTGGGCGCTGGCACGCCACCGCCCTGGCTCCAAACATGCGGAGCGGAACGCAGGACCGCACCCATGCTCGGCACAGCGCGCCCCTCGCGCCGCCCTGGCCCACCGCCCCGCTGCCTCCACCGCCCCTGTCCCCGCCAGCCCCCATCAGCCCCCACCGCCACCGCCCCCCCGGGTCTGTCCGCTCACCGTAACCTCGGGCGGCACCTCGACGGCGCCCAGCCGCTTGCTGCCCTGCTTGCCCGCCTGGATGTACTCGCCCGCCAGCACCCGGCTGAAGGTGGTGCCCACCAGCTTGCCGCTGCGGGCCAGCGCCAGGAAGTTGGCCACCGTGGCGGGCACCGCGTTGCCGTACAGGCCTGCGGCGGTTGGGCGTGGTGGTGGTGGGCGGTTGGGGGCCGGTTGGTAAGGGGCGAGGGGTGTTTGCTGAGGGTTGGGCGCAACCTCGGCACAAGGGCAGAAGGGGCTGGCGCGGGGCCCCAAGGTTGCGGCGCCGTGCAGCGGGCATGCGGGCGGCTTGGGCATGGCGCTTGTCCTAGCTGCTGCGCCCGAGGGCACTCAGGGGCACTGGAGGCCGCCCATCGCCTGTGCTCCGCCGTGCAGCTAGCGCTCCCGTGGGCACCACGCGCTCGCGTGGGCACGGCGCACACGCTGGCATTGTCCGGGCCGAAGGCGCCCAGACCACGCCGCCCCGCAGAGCTCACAGAGGCGGCAGCGCGTGCACGCTGCTCGCCATGCTCGGCTGCGACCAGTTTGACGGCACGGCCGAGGCGGGCAGCTCGCTTCCATCCGCATCCATCCATCCGCCATCCGCCCGCATCGCACGGGCCCTCTGCCGCGCGCGACCGACCGCTCCCGTGCAGAGCGACCGCAGCGCATTCAATCCAGCAACCCCTAACCCCGTGTGCACTGCCGCAGCTCAGGAGCCGCAGCCATGCGCGCGCATGGGCCTCTGGCGCACTCGCACAACTGGCGGCGACAGCCCTGACCTCAGGAGCAACCCGACAGCGGGTCCTTCTACTTGGGTATTTGTCATGTGACGAGGCTCCACAAGCCAGCGCGACCCCAACGGCGCGCGCACCAATGACGACCGTGCCCAGCGGCTCCGCCTCGGGGATGATGCTCTTGTCGCCGATGGTGCGCTCCGCCGCGGGCTTGAGCGCGCTGCCCGCAATGCCAATGGTGAGGGCCACCTTGCGGGCGAGCAGGCGGAGCAAGGGGCAGCGGCTGTCGGCAGTCGGCGGACCGCAAGAGCGAGGAGGGTGGGGCGGGAGCACATGGCGGGCCGGGCTGGACCGTGTGGTGAGCCCGGGCAGAGGGGCAGGCACACCGGTGTTTGGCACCCCCCTCCCCGACCGCGCTGTCGCGCAGGTTTCAGCGAACCCCCCCCAGCGCTCCGGCACACATGTGGTCAGCGGCGCAGCGCGGGGGTCCAGCAGTCCCTGCCACAGCCCGGAGCGCTGACAGCGGCCCTGCCGCCTCCCGGACACGCCGGGCCCGTCTTGGCCGCGCTTGGCCGCCCGCCCCTCGCCCCCCGTGCGCCGCCGTCGCCAGGCATGCGCCGCGGCACGACACCTCGCGACACTCCGCCACCGCACCCGTTCATGCCACCGCGGCGGCATACCACCCGGACACGCCGCGTCTGCGCACTTGCTGCAGAACCCCGGGGCAGATGCTCACCGCGTGTGTGATAGTGGTGTCCACCTCCTGGCGGCCGCTGGTCGAAGGCAGGTAGTCGAGCGACGAGGCTGCGGCGGCGGGCCGCGGCGCCGCCAGCAGCGCGTCGAGGGCCGCGGCGCTCAGCACAGCGGCGGGCAGCGCCGCCAGGGCCGCACGCCGAGACGTGGGGCTGGGCGCAGCGCTGCTGTCGGCTGGCGCGGGTGCCGGAGGTGGCGAAGGCTTGGCGGAGGCGCCAGCCGACCCCTCCGACGGCAGCGCAAGCGTCCGCGGCGACGCGCGTGCATGGCTAGACACCTTGCCGAGACGCTGCCTGCGCTGTCCTGCAGCTGAAGCAGCGCTTGCGCGCGAAGTGGCAAGCATGGCGCCAATACTTATGCTGCCCAGGTCTCGGTACAGCTATTCACAAAAGGTATGGATATATGTATGTTGTAACTCAGTTGCTGTAGGCTTTGTCGGCGAGTTGGTCTCGTGACTCGCGAGGGCGTGGGTCGGTGGGTCGCTGTCACGACGTTTCTCGTTCCTCCTGCTTTTGGGGCTGTTGGCACCTCGACTTAATTGCAGGCTGCTAGGAAAGCCAGGTAGGCGGGGCTTAGGGTGCTCGAGACGGGTGATTTACGCATGAGATCTGGCATCTGCAAGCGGCGCGGGTTTGGCGCCAGCCTGCGCAGTGCTCCGTCAGTCTCTGCTCCGTCACTGACTCATACTTGCAAAAATGCCTCTCGCCATAGCCAACCGCCCCGCTCTGCGCGCCGGCCCCGTGGCCGCCCGTCGCGCGCCCCGCCGCGCTATGGTGACCAAGGCAAGCACTGGGGCGTAATAAGACGCCACGGCAGTGGGAATCGCAAGCTGGCGGGGACCGTAGGAGGACACACTCGACGTTGGCGGATTCTGCCCTCGCGTGCAAGCCTTGAGGCCGACCCAGCTAGACGAGCTCCAAAGCATGCTTCAGCATACCGAGCTATTTCAGCTGCGTCGCAGCTGCGGCGCGCTGTTGCCCCGGCGCCACTGGGCTACGTCCAAACAAGAACTGCTTGCAAACGGCCGACGTGAACTTCCAACGCGCCTTCCGCATCGGCCGCATTCAGCATGCACCGGCGATGTGGCTTGCCATGTGCTTGCCCACACAACACACTATGGCAGCCGAGTTGAAGCAACATGTGTACTCGCCCCCATGCGATCGCTGCGGCTGCAGGCTGCTCTGGCCGACCCCTCGATCGTGATCTCGGGCTCGACCGCCGCCTTCCTGGCGATCGGCCGCTTCGTGTTCCTGGGCTACCAGGTGGGGGCACGACCAGGGCATGGCGGGGTTGGCCCTTGCTGCGCGGGGCCGGGTTTGGGGGCCCGCTAAGCCGGCGAGCCGGTGGGCGGCCCCAGGTTATGTGAGGATGCCCTTCGTGGATGCTCCCATAAGCAAGCAGTGGACATCTTTTTGGCGGTGCAGCGGCTGACGTTTCGTACTGTCGCTCCCCTGCCACGCAGCGCCGCGAGGCCAACTTCGACGCGTCGGTCGGCCCCAAGACCACCGGTGAGAGGCTCGGCACATGGGATTAAAGGACCTCATCTCCGCAGCGCACCGCCGCTGTAGGCTCTGGCTTTCGTCATGGGGCCCAACGCTGCTCCTTTGCACGTGCCACATTGCTACTGCTCATCGCGCTCATCCCATGCGCCCCCCCCCCCACGCGCACCGCCCACAGGCACCTCGTACTTCGATGACCTGCAGAAGTCCTCGACCGTCTTCGCCACCAACGACCCGTCCGGCTTCAACATCATCGATGTCTTCGGCTGGGGTGCCCTGGGCCACGCTGTCGGCTTCGCCGTCCTGGCCGTGAACTCCCTGCAGAAGTGAGCACCGACCTCCGCCGGTCTGTCAGTGTGTGCATGCATACCTGTTGGCGCGCCTCAATAACGATTACTTGCCTCCGTCTGACGGCTGCTTAACGGTCCGTGTTGTGGACCCCATCCTCCTCCCTCTGCAGCACCACTCTGTAAGCGGCTCGCTGCTTTTGGAGGCGCGGCGGCGTTGTTGCGTTGGCTGGTTGGCGGCGAAACCCAGTGCGAGGCTGCGCGCGCCCCTGCCCTCTGCTGCCACCCCGGCGGCGGAGCGACTAGTATCTGAGGCCGACCTCTCGGCCCTGAGGCTAGCCGGCGCGACGGCGCGTCGTGGATTGCGGAGGTTTTGAGGTGCATGTACTTGCAAGGCGTGTGTACAGGCGGCGGTTTTGGCCCACCCGGGTCGCCACCAGCGCCGTCCTTTGTTGCGTCGCCGGCTAAACGGGCCGATGCTGCATGCGTAGGCTAGAGCCATGCTGGCATTGGGCTTCGGCGGTCGCGGGGGCTGGTGTGTGCTCTCGGGTGGTGTGTGTCGGCGCTTCAGGGCGCCCCTCGCCGGGCGTGGTTGCTGCGCGGGTGTATCGCAGCGGGGCACGGTAGTGTGCCAGCGCGCGTGCAAGAGAAGACAATCCTGATGAAAGGCAGTCCCATGTCGCGTCCGTCCTTTCAAATTCACACAAACACTCAAATTGCGGACACGTCATACATCCGCAGTGTCCGTCACCGCCTGTCCGTCACAGGATAATGATCAGCAATTTGCAGCAGTCCGGGCCCATGTTGGGCGAAGCCCCCCACGTACTCACATGGGTCATCCTTTCTGGATGGGTCCACATGGGTCCAGCATTATGCCCGATTGCTGTCGTCGCTGTGCTCGCCTTCCTCTTTCATATGCGCACGTCTCTGATGGGGCGTCCGGCGTGCAGCTCATGCTGCAGACCCCTTCGAGCTCTGGTAGGCCAGGAGGCTTCCTAGCTCCTGCTGAAAACAAGAAAACTGCAGCCAGCCATCCCTCCTAAAATGCTGTTCTGTCGCGTTTGAGTTCTTTCACCCGCTGCTCTGCCAAATACGACAGCATGATCTCCCCGTCCGCTCCTTCGCAACCGACAGCCGCCCTCCTCACTACTACCAACAGATTCCACGCAGCGCCCACAGGGGCCCCAGGGGCCCACCTGCCCTACCTCACTCACAACATGGCCCACTCTCAGCAGGGGCCCCAGCTCGTCATTTGGGAGCACTGCTGTGCTGCCAACCGGGCTGTGTGGTCGTGCCACCCGCAGCCGCGCCATGTGGACCGGTGGCGGCGCTCACTGCTGCAGCAGCGCCTCCGCCGCGCGGCGGCCCGACTTGATGGCGCCGTCCAGGGTGGCGCTGTCGCGGTGGTCGCCGCACACGAACACGCCGCCGCCCAGCGCCACCGGCCGCGTGAAGTTGGTGGGCGGGGCCTGCAACGGCGGCGCGGGGGCCACACACGGTTTCGCCGAATGAGCTACGCAGCCGGGCTGGGTCTGCTGCCGAGCGGCAGGCGCACGTCTGCCCGCCGCTCGCACTGGCCAGGCGAGACGAGGAACGGGCTGCAGGCGCATTGGGAAGCTGGCGGCCGTGTCGCGGGGTGCACCACTCGGCATGCATTACCGGTACCGGTACTGTCGGTCGGCTCCCCCCATGCCGCCTACATGCCCCCGCTCACCTGGTTGGGCTGCGCGAAGGGGATGCGGTAGGTGCGCAGGTGGCTCCAGGAAGCCACCTCCGAGGCGCCGAACCAGCCCGACAGCTGCGTCCGGACCTGCTCCTCCAGCTGCTGCTCGCTCAGCTGCGGAAAGGTGCCCACCGTGGACACCGACACCAGCGTCTGCGGCAGCGGCCGGGCGGGTGGGCGGCGGGGGCGGGCGAGGGGCGCCGGCATGCTGACTGACTGACTCAGCCAACTACGGATGAGATGTCAGATGTCCATGCGGCACCAGCACAGCATCCTGTGCGCTTCCACTCTGCCAAGCCCCGCCTGCCCCGCCTGCCTCTGCGCGTCACCGGGCGCCCCCAGGTGCGGCGCCCACCGCCCCGTACGACTGTGCACATGGCCGTGGGCGAAGGACCGCGCCCCCGCCAGCTACCTAATGGGCGCCCGTGTCCGCCAGCAGGGGCGCGCTCGCTCCCCGCCCGCCGCACCTGGCCCGGCGGCGCGTAGGAGGGCGCCACTGTGGAGGGGAAGCAGCAGTTGTTGACGATGCCGCCGTCCTCGCCGTTGAGGTACAGGATGGGCTCGGCGGAGGGCGGCTTGGGCGCGCGGAAGTAGAGGCAGCAGGTGCCCACACCCGCCTCGGACTTGCTGGGCGAGGCCTGCGGGCGCCATGGCGGTGGCGGAGGCACAGCAGCGCCCGATGGGCAGTTGCGGCAACCCACAGCGACACTACACCGGCGGCTCTGTCCCACGGGCCGGGTCTCAGCCCATGGCAGTTGCCGCGCAGCCATGTCGACCATGCCTGGGGCGCCTAATCGGCGATGGGTGTGCGGCGCTCAGCCAGCCCCGCAGCGAACCCACAACAGTCGCCGCGGGAAAGCTGCTCCGACCGGCAGCGCGGACGCTGCTGGGCCCATGCATCGGTGCTCGGCCACACGGAGCCCCATGCCCTCACCTGCAGCGCAGACCCCAGCAGCCGCGCCGCCTCGGGCCCCTCCACCGCCACCACCACGCCGCGCTTGGCGGTCAGCTTGCTGCCGTCCGCCAGGACCACCTCCTTGCCCGCCACCTTGGCCACCTTGGTGCCTGCGGCGAGGAGTGAAAGTGTGCAAGGGTATGTGTTGCCGTGTGAGTAGCAGACCACAGAACTGTGGCGAGGGGCCGGCAATAAAGTGCATGCGGCGGCCCGGGCAACTCCATAGCCGCCACCGCCGCCTCGTGCCCCGCAACGCCAGCCAGCGCAGCCCCGTTCCCCGCAACGCCAGCCAGCGTAACCCCTGCTCCGACAGCTGTTGCGACCGCCGATGTCAACGCCACGCTAGACCCCTCTTTGTTCGCCGCCAGCTGCCACGTGCAATCCGCAGCCCGCCTTGCCCGCCCCGTCACCGGTCCATCCCCACCCTATTGCCACCCCGTCCACGGCCCATCCCGACCCAACCCACCCAGGTTGATGGCCTCTGCGGGCAGCTTGGCGGCCATCTGCGTGGCCACGGCCCCGATGCCGGCCGCGGGCAGGCAGTTGGATCCGGTGGCCAGCATGCGCATCACAAACTCAAACAGTCTCGACGAGGTGGACAGCGAGCGGTCGAAGAAGATGCCGCCCAGGAAGGGCCGGAAGAAGCGCTGCGTGATGGCGGGCGTGAAGCCCTCGGCCTGGGTCGTGGCGCGCATGGGGGCGTGCACGGGAGCAAAGGGGCGGGTCAGGCAGGGGCCCTGTGCAGACCGAGAGGAGTCAGCAAGAGTGAGAGGGGCAGTGTGCACGGTGCGTGATGCGCGCTGGGCACTGCCCGTTGGGGCCTGCCTGCCTGCCTGCCTGTGCCTCATGCGGGCCCTGCCTGGTAGCACGGCGGGGCGCTGGCCCCTGGCTGTGCAGGGCAGGGGCTGTGCGAGCGAGGCGGTGCGGTGCGACACACGGGGCAGAGCGCATGGGCATACAGGGGCAGCGCCCGGGATGCGCGGTTCTGGCAGAGGGGTGAGGTGCGGTGGGGCAGACGCCGGCGTTGCCCGCGCCCTGCCGTGTGGGCGGGCAGCTGCGCGGCGGCCTCACCTTGAGCCGCTCGGCGGTGGTTGTCTCGGGCCGGGCAAACAGCTCATCCAGTGTGCCCAGCAGCGCCTTGAGCCTGAGGAGGGAGAGGGGGGAAGGGGCAAGGCGGGGAGACGGAGGGGCGTCACGACGTGGGGAGGAGTTGGGAGAGGCGAGGCAGCCGGCTTTCGCCAGGTCTGCCTGCAAGCCGGTGCAGCCCGTGGCCTGCCACAGCCTGCCACAGCGCCCCACAGTCCCCCGAAACACCCCACTTCCCCCGGCGCCCCCCGCGACCTCACCTGAACACGCCCACATTGATCTTGTCCGCCACGGTGCCCACGGGGTTGGGCAGCGACAGCAGGCCGTCCACCAGGTGCTGCGGGAGAGGGGGGCGGAGGAGGGAGGGGAGTAGAGGGGATGTACTGTGAATAGAATGCATGAGGCGGGGCCGGAGGCGGGCGCGAGGACGCGGCCCAGCGGGCGCCAGGAGCGGGAGGAGGCGCGTCACGAGGACCCAGCAGCGCACCACCATTACGGACGGGACATGACGCGACGGACAGCAGCGGGAGGGAGGACGCAGGTCACGGGGCACAGAGTGACAGCGCCCGGCCCAACACCCAGCCATACACGTCAGCCACCGGGCGGCCGCCGCCCGGCCACAACATAGCGCTCTGCCATGCCGTCTGCCATGCCACCCCCGCCCTCCCCCCTGCGCCCGGTGCCACCGCTGTCTGGTGCCCCCTCGCCGTTGGACCTCCCCGGCCCCCTTGTCACGCCATATTGCGTGTATGGCAAGGTACAGCCGGCTGCCAGCCCATATTCTTAGTTATCAGGTGCCGAATTTGCGGAAAAGGTAATGCTCGAGATGGCAGGAGAGCGTTCCGTTGGCGCAAGTGAGCGGCTGTCCGGATTCCTGGCACGCACGGTGTGCTTAATGTGCGCTGGCAGTGCCACGGAGGTGGAGGTGCCCCCTGGGAGTGCAGGGACATACGATCCGCTGCTCCTTCGGCATTGTCGTGCTGCGGAGGCAGTATGCCACGACACCCTCCCCGGCCGCCCCACCCGCAGCGGGTCGGCCACGCGGTGGAAGGCGCCGTTGTGCCACACCAGCGCCCCCGCGTAGAAGGGCTGCAGCTTCAGCGCCTCGTAGTCGAGGGCCGCCTGCGCCTCAGGGTAGCCTGGGGGCAGGAAAGGGGGGCGCGGGCGGGCGGGGGCGGGGGCGGAGGGGCCAGAGGCAGGCGGGCGGGCAGCAGGGTGCGGAGGGGGGGAGGTCGCTTGGGTGCGGGCGAGCAGGCGGCTGCGTCGCTGTGAGCGCCGCTGCCGTGCGCGTTGATGCAGGCGTGAGTGGTTGCGTGACTACCCGCATGGCACGTACGGCCGTTCCCTACTTGGCCAGCGTGCGGGCTGTCAGCGCGGGGGCCGAGCAAGGTAGCGTGTCCCGAGCCCTGGTGCAGAAAGGACTGCTGGGCTGGGGCTGCCTTCCCACCAGCGCTTTGAAAAGGTTGCAACGTGTGTGTTTGTGTGTGTGCCTGGGTCTCACCCGTGAGGAAGATCTGGAAGCCCCGGTCCAGCAGGAACCCGTCCACCACATCGGTGCGCACGCGGCCGCCCACGCCGTCGCCCGCCTCCAGCACCAGCGGCTTGGCGCCAGCCTGCGAGCGAGCGGAGGTTGGGAATAGCGGGCGGCCTGTCAGCGAAACCCCTTCCGGCAGCGCGTGGCAGCAAAGAGCTGCCAGGAGCCAACAGGCTCGCGGCGCCAAAGGAGCGGCCCGCGGCTGGTGTAGTAGCGCGGCGCACCGACGTGCCTGCTGCAGCTTGACAGCAGCACTGAGGCCCGCCACGCCTGCCCCCACGACGATGACGTCCGCCTCGCGGTTGGCAGGCAGGGCCGCGGCGGTGGCGGGGCGCCGGGCTGGAAGGGCAGCATGGAGCCGTGCCGGGGTGTGGCAGGGGCCGAAGGGGCGAGCCGTTGCGCGATGGCCGCCGTGGATGCTTGCGACGCGCATCGTGTTAGCTTGGACGAGTCAGGCACCTGCGGAGTGGCCGATGGGCAGGGCGCATGTTCCAACCAGAGAAACGAGAGGAGAACAGTCGACCTGTCGCAAAAGCCCAGCATCCCACGAGTGATCATATAGCTTTCCTGCGGATGCACCAGGGACCGGCGACCGGGGGCCGCGACTCGTTTGCTTGCTGCCCCTCGCTGCGCGCGACTTGGTAAAGACGACTCCCTCGCGGGTAAGGGAGCTGTGGGAATATCGTCTAGCCACTGGGCCTCTTAGCGCATAGGCCAAGTTTGTCGCGGAGCATCGCGCGACCCGCTCTTGCGTGGGTCGGCACGCCCATACACACATAGGGCTTTCCTGTGACAGTGCCTTGTGCAGATTAGTTGTTTCACATACATTACGCATTCATGTTCAACCTGCTACTGCCGCTGTTCCTGCTCGTTGCGCAACACGCGAAACATGCAAACGGCGACGTGCGACCCGAGCTGCTTAGCGAGCTACTCATAGCTGCACGTGCTGATGATGTCGTTGCGGACATGCTGCGCTGGCGGCGACACTTGCATACTATGCCCGAGCTGTTCTTCCAGGTAGGTGTGAGGGTCTGGCTGGCCGTGGCTGGCAGCCACCTTCCCCGCCTGCCGCTGACCAGACACACTCCCGCCCTTGCCCTCCCACCAACATCACCACCATGCCTAGGAACACAATACATCTGCGTATATCAGGTCGCAGCTGGATGCGCTAGGCATTTCCTACGAGTACCCCATCGGGGGGACCGGTATCCGCGCCGGGCCCCTAGGTGCGGATGGCAGGGCTCTATCTGTCCACACACTATCCAGTAAACAGCTTCACAATGCATCTTGAGAAAAAACATGTACGATACGAGGACGGGTGTGAATGGCAGTGTCACGCCATGTACGAAGAGCCCTGGCAGAGCCCATCAGGCTCCGTTTGATGGCTTGAGCGCAGGCCGTCGTGTTCCTGTCCCCAGGCCGCGGCAGCGGCGGCGGCGGCGGCGCTGTGCCCACCATCGCGTTGCGTGCCGACATGGACGGCCTGCCCATTACCGAGGAGCTGGACGTGCGATACAAGAGTACGGCACCAGGCCGCATGCACGCGTGCGGTCACGACGGCCACATGGCCATGCTGCTGGGCGCCGCCAGGTGGGCGTGCCGGATAGAGGCGGTGGAGGGCAGCGGAGGGCTGGGGCTCCAGAAGATGTGCTGGCTGTGCAACAGGATAGTGCGGACAGCGGGCAGGTGTCCCGCCCCGTGCTTCTCATCCCCGCAGGCTGCTCAAGGCGAGGGAGGCGTCGCTGCCGGGCCGGGTGGTGCTTCTGTTCCAGCCGGCGGAAGAGGGCATGGGCGGCGCTCGCGCGCTCATTGCCGGTGGCGCGCTGGCGGACGTGGGTGCCATCCACGGCCTCCACGTGTGGCCCGACCTGCCCTCGGGTGAGAGGGGCCGAGGGGCCGAGGGGCCGAGGGGCCGAGGGGCCGAGGGGCCGAGGGGCCGAGGGGCCGAGGGGCCGAGGGGCTCGCAGCAGCAGTCAAGCTCGCGGCAGCAGCTAGGGGCGGCACAGGCAGGTGCATGCGGTGACACCGCACATGGCGGCCTGGGTGTGTGGACGGTGGGCGTGCATGCGCACGGAGCGTGCACCTAGGGGCCTGCTGCAAGGCAGCCCACACCCGTCCTGGGGTCGAGCTCGCCCCGACCCGAGGTCCCGCTCGTCTGCGCCCTCCCCGCTAACCAGGCACCATCGGCACGCGGCCAGGCACCATTTTGGCCGCGTCCGACCGATTTGCGTTCGCGGTGGAGGGCGTGGGCGGCCACGGCGCGCTGCCGCACACGACACGGGACCCCGTGCTGGCGGCCTCGGCCGTGGTCATGGCGCTGCAGGTGCGGCTGCGCACTGGGCAGCAAGGGGGATGGGGCGGCTCGCCAGTGGAAACCTCCGGCGTGGCTTCCGGCGGGGCTTTGGTCACATGGGCTGCTAGGTGGTGCGTCAGCCGGACCTAGGTACCCGTGCCCTGGGGCCGCAAAGACGCCACGCGTCCGCTGCCCCCACCACCGCCACTTGGAGGTTGCAGACGCGTTTTATGTGACACAACAAAGCATCCTCCATGCTGCAGTCCCTGGTTTCGCGTGAGACGGCGCCCGTCGACTCGGCTGTCGTCACCGTTTCCAGGTGGGTAGTAGAGGCCCAAGAGACCACGACGCGCTTACGCGCAAGGCTTTATCTGCATGTACCTCTCGGTCGGGCGTCCCTCATCCCCCTCTGCGCCCCCACGCACGCATGCACGCAGGTTCAACACGGGCCCCGGCGCCGCCAACGTCATCCCCGAGCGAGTGGAGCTGCTGGGCACCATCCGAGCGCTCACCCAGGCCACCTTCGACAGGCTGCACACCAGGTGCGTTCACAAGTAGGGGCACACAGTAAACGACCAGGTGTGTTCAGTTCCAGGGTCGTAGCCAGGTGTGTTCAGTTTCAGGGTCGTAACCAGGTGTGTTCACATTTAGGGTCGTAATAGAGTGCCACCCCGCGCGCGATACGGCCCGGGCGTGTTTACAGTGGGTAGCAGGCCAGGCACGGGACCATGCCGAGTTGCTTTCATGGCCCCTCGCCTGCCCCGATCGCGCCAGGCTGGAGGAGGTGGCGACCGGCGTGGCGGCGGCGTACGGCTGCCGGGTGGCGAACGTCACCTGGAGCGCGGTGCCGTACCCTCCGACACGGGTGCGGGCCGGCTGTGAGCATCAGGAAGGCACACTTGGGCAGTAGTCCTGGTCATGACGGGTCAAGTACGAAGGCCATCGCGCGGCCGCTGCCGCGTCCCTTCCCTCGCTTGCACCCGCTTCATCACTCATGGTTTCCTCCGCAGAACGAGGAGCGCATGGCTGCTCTGGTGGAGGAGCTGGCGGAAGGATTGGCGGCTGCACATCAGGCGACCGCAGGCACAGGAGCCGGCACAGTCGCGGCGGGTGATGCGCTGCCTCCCGTGCGGCTGCAGCACGTGGAACCGTCCCTGGCTGCGGAGGACTTCAGCTTTTATGGGGAGGCGGTGCCGCAGGTGCGATGCGAGGGCCCCCAGCAAGCACATGGTGTCTGCCAAAATGCTATTACACGCATGTGTTGAGAGGTAGGCAACATACAGTCTAGGCATGTATGGCATGTCTGCTGTCGTGCTCGGGCACGGGGGCCCAGCGCAGGTGCGTCCCTCCTGCCGTCCGGTCCGCAGGCGGCCTTTACCTTCCTGGGCATTGGCGACCCCTCCCGGGGCACGGACGCGGGGCTGCACACCCCGCGGTTCGCGCTGGACGAGCGGCAGCTGCCGCTGGGGGCGGCGCTGCACGCGGCAGTGGCGGTGGAGTGGCTGCGGAGAGAGGCGGCTGCGGCTGTGGAGGGGCAGGGCAGTGGGCAGGAGGCGGCTGGCGGGCATGAGGAACTCTAGACCGTGCAGTCGCATGGTCACCAAACGGTTACGAGTATGAGTGTAACAGGGTCTCAAGTGGAGATTGAGCGTTATCTGCGCCCAGTCTGCTCGTCGGCCCTGGAACTGGTATATGCGAAATAGTGCGGCATGCATCCCGCCGGCGGTTTGCTTGCCAACCCAACAGGACGGCGGGACGGAGCTGGCAGCAGCATGTCGGCCGCTTGCTACACAGTGCGCTTCCAGTTGGGCTGCATACACGGCTTGCCGCCATGCTTCGAGTCGGTCTTCCCCTGCTGCATGGCCGACTTGTCAACTAACGACGTGATAGCAGCAGCCAGGGTCAGATGGCAGATTGTGCAGGTCCGTACGTACGGCCCTCCCGCACCGTCGTTCGTCACCGTGGTTCGTCACCGTCGTTTGTCTGGTGCTTCTTGCTGCATGCAGTCCGCAGACGACGCGTGCATGCTGCTGCTACGTACGTGCGTAAGCTAAGGCACGCGCACTACTGTTCCTTGAATTCGTTTAGCTAGTTGAGCCCCTGCTGGCCCCCCTGTCACGATCCTCATCCTAAATGGACAAGGGAATCAATGTTCGGTACACCCCCGGCGGCTGCACCCCGTCCGCACCGCCGCGGCGGCCTTCACACTGAGCCCACCTGCCCTTGTTCGTTCGTCCTCATCAGGTGTGGGGCCTCGCGCCTGGAGCCGCCCAGCCGCTGCCCTTCATCACGGTACAGCTTGTGCGGCTTTAAAGCCCCATGCATGAGTGTGATGTCTGGCTGACATACGTACAGGACAGCGTGACACAAGGAGGGGACGGAGCTCGGGAACGAAGCTGATCGAGTGTGCGTGGACAGATATTCGATTGCTCACCTGAGGCTCTGCGCATACCATGCAGTACTGGTAGGTGGTGCATGGATGGGCATATCATAAATGGGGACGGCCACTATGGGGTGTTGTGCGTGGCGCTACTGCTTAGTCCCTAAAGGGTGGTAGTGAGAACTACCGGGTGCGAGCACAGAGCTCGGGGATAGCCTCAGACGGACGGATGGCGTAGATCCCGATGCACGCCCAGATGGCGTGCACCCAACCGGAGTGTGCAGAGAGGCCGTAGCCAGGTTCCGCTACACTACCAGAGGCATCAGCAGGCCTCGCCACGGCCATCAGAAGGCGCGTGACCCGCGGACCACCAGACGTGGCCCGCACAGCACAGAGCGGTGTCAGACAGAGTCAGAGTGTGTGGCGCCTAGGGGCGTAGCCACAACAGTACCCCCCTTCCCGACACGCGACGTCCTCGGCGCGCCAGAGGGGGCAGAAGCAGGAGGTCAAGGCACCGCAGCGTGAGGGGCCCGAACTAAAACGCTCACGAACA
>BDDC01000956.1:27136-37617 GCA_001662425.1 Chlamydomonas sphaeroides | reverse complement strand
CCTCGCAAGGCCTGGTGCCGGCCCTCGCAAGGCCTGGTGCCGGCCCTCGCAAGGCCTGGTGCCGGCCCGACGCAGCCAGCGGCCCGGGCCACAGCCTGGCGCTGGCTTATCATCACACAGGCACGGCCTCGCACAGCAAGGCCCTGGCACAGCCTGGTGCAGGCTCGGCCCAGCCAGAGCCTCGCCATGATCACAACGGGTGCCTTGTGGCAGTGCGGCATCGCCGTGGGAGCCCTGCAGTGCGCTGCAGGCCTGACCGGCGGCTGCCGTGCGTGGCCTGGGACGTGGGCGACGGCGGCAGCGCAAGTAGCCCGGGCTCGGCCCCCCGCTGTCGGGCCGGATCCTGCCCGCATTCCTGCCTCCACGCCCTCGTCCGCCCCGCCCGCCCCCCCGCGCCTCGTTCCCATCTCTGACCCTTCCCTCCCTCGCGCCGCTCGCGCCCGTCCGCGCCTCCGCTCCACCGCATCCTGCCCTCCAGACGCCCTTTGGCGACGAGGGCAAGCCCGCGCCGCTGAGCGAGAAGGACCGCGCCAAGATGGAAAAGCGCACCGCCAAGGAGGAGGAGGCGGCGCGCAAGGTGGGCAAGCTCCTGGGAGCCCCGGCCGCCCGCCGCGACCGCGCCGCCGCCCGCCAATGTCACTGCGCGGACCAACCCGCAGCACCTTTGCCGCTGCTCTCGCAACCTCCATCGCGCCCCCTCTCTCCAATCACGTACGCCGTCGTGCGTTGGGCCTCGCCCCTCCCCCCTCCATAGGCCGTCTCCGCGTCTGTGCTCCGCCCGTTGCACCCCTCCCCCCGCGCCTCCCCCCTCTCTCCCAAGCCGCCGGCCATGGACGCGCACCAGGGCCGGGCCGCCCTGTACATTAGTTGATCGCCGGCCCTCAATCCGCCCCCCTCGCCTCCCCACCCCTCCCGCCGCCCTCCTCGCTTTTCCGCCCCCCTCGCCTCCCCACCCCTCCCGCCGCCCCCCTCGCCTGTCCCGCCCCCCCCTGCTAGGTCATGGCAGCGCACCAGGCCCGCGCCGCGCACTCGCTCAAGGGCGACATCCCCATCATCGTGCGCAACAAGTGAGAGAGGCTGGGAAGGCTGGGGCCACCGTGGGAGGGGAGCGGTGGCACATGGGGCGCTGTGGGGTGGGACAGTACTTGGAGGCCAGGGCAGAGGCGGCGCACCACGCACCGTGTGCAGCACAGCATGGAGGGTTGTGCAGGGGGGCAGGCGGAGAGGCAGGGGGGCAGGCGGGGAGGCAGGGGGCCGCAGTGGGAGCCCGGCCCCATGAGGCAGCCCGGCCCCATGGGGTCCCACGTGCATGGCCCTCGCCTGCCGCGCCTCCCCCGCCGCACCACTCCCGCACCTGGTCATGGCTGCAACCCCTCCAACCCCTCCAACCCCTCCAACCCCTCCGTCCCAGCCGCTTTATCCAGGGGCGGTAGCGGCTCGCGCGATGTGCACAGCGCATGCCGCGGCCTCGCCCCTGTCCCGTGGCCCGTAACACCCGTGTCTGCCCTCTCCCCACCTCTCCTTCCCCTTCCCTTCCCTCAGGGGCGGCGGCGGCTCGCGCGACGTGCACATGGAGAACTTCTCCGTCTCCAACGGCGGCAAGGAGCTGGTGACGGACGCCACCGTGATGCTGGCGTTTGGGCGGAGGTACGGCCTCATCGGCCGCAACGGCACGGGTGAGGGCCGGGGCGGGGGCGGGGGCTCGTCGCTGGCCCGGAACCCGCGCTTGCTGAGCCTGGGGGAGTACGGCTCGGACACCGCCGCCGGCATGCCGCCAAACCCAGCTGCCGCACTGGCAGCATTGCGCCCGAGCTTGTGGCTCGGTACTGGCTGACCAGTTCGCTGCTGGCTCGGTACGCGCCCAGGCAAGACCACGCTGCTGCGCGCGCTGGCGTCCAAGGAGATCAAGGGCATCCCCGCCAACTGCCAGGTGGGGGTGCGAAGGGGAACGGGCGGCCGGGGGCCGGTGTCGCCTGAAGGTGTCGGCGAGGAGGGTGCGGAATTCGGCGGGGAGGGTGACCAGAGCGCGCGCTGGTGTTGCGCCAAAGGCCGACAACCACACAAGCGCTCATCGAACCCGCCCTACCCCCTTGCTGCCCTCATCCTGGCCCCTCCACGCCAGGTGCTGCACGTGGAGCAGGAGGTGGTGGGCGACGACACGCCCGTCATCGAGGCGGTGCTCGCCTGTGATGCGGAGCGCACCACGCTGCTGCAGGTGGGGCGCTGGCCGTGAGGGTGCACGGTGGCGCACGATGGCCGTGGATATCTATATATCTATAACTATATATGGATAGATATAGTGATATGGATGGCATATATATGTTGTATGGACGCTGAGCGCACCGCGCTGCTGCAGGTGCGCCCGCACCTAGCTGCCCGGGTGCCGGTGTACATCCTCGCATCCCCTCGTGCAGGAGCTTGGGCACGTTGCCTGCACCTGCACCTCCGTCACTACTCTCGCAGCCTCTACCCATTGTTATTCCCAACCCCCTCCAACCCTCCATGTCCCTGCAGGAGGAGGCCGACCTGCTCAAGGCCCTCAACCGAGAGCGGCCCGCCGACGCCGCCGAGGCCGCCTCGGCGGTGGCAGCCGCCGCCGCGGCGTCCGGCAGCACCAAGGCGTCCGACGGTACCGCGCCCTCCGCCTCCTCGGCGGAGAAGGACAAGGCGGCTGCCGAGGAGGCGGCCATGGCTGCCCGGCTGGTGGTGGTGTACCAGCGGCTGCAGGAGATCGACGCGTACGGTGAGTGCAGGAAGGGGGGGGGAAAGGTTTGAAGAAGGGCAGTGGTGTATCACCGCCGGGCCGGGCGCCGAGCCCATTGCGCTCCCTCCCTCCCCGCTCCTCCGTCCCCCACCCGGTTACATCCCCTCCTCTCCTTCCGCTCCCTCCCCTCCCCTCAGGCGCCGAGGCTCGCGCGGCGTCCATCTTGTCGGGCCTCTCCTTCGACGCACCCATGATGCGGCGGCCCACCAAGACCTTCTCCGGCGGCTGGCGCATGCGCGTGGCGCTGGCGAGGGCGCTCTTCGTGGAGCCGGACCTGCTGCTGCTGGACGAGCCCACCAACCACCTGGACCTGCACGCGGGTGAGAGGGCGGTGTGCTGATGAGTTATGTGAGGGATGTGTGGGATGCTTGATGCAATCGCAGGAGGCAATGTCCGGGTGGGGGAGGACCCGCGCGTGCCTTGTGCGCATGTTTCGCACTCATGCCTCTCCAAGCCCACGAACCACGAGCCCACGAGCCACCTGGACCTCTGCACGCGGATGCGATGGGCACAAGCGCATGCAACACACCGGTATGCTTTGTAACAAAGCAACAGAGTAACAAGCAACAGAGTAGGCATGTGAACTGGGCCCTCCCCCTCGCCGAGTAATGTGTTGCCTGCTGGGTGCGACGTAGCGTGATGTAGAATGGACACTCGTTGAGCAGAGCAGCGTGCCGACGCAGTACCGGCCCCCGCCCGTGCCGTACCTCCCCCCCTCCAGTGCTGTGGCTGGAGGACTACCTGGTCAAGTGGCCCAAGACGCTGCTGGTGGTGTCGCACGCGCGCGAGTTCCTAAACATCGTGGCCACCGACATCCTGCACCTGCACTCGCAGAAGATCATCACCTACAAGGTAAGGGCCGGCTGGGCCGCGACGGGCCCGTGGGGCAGGAGTTGGCTGGCAGCTAGGCACCGCTGGCGCGCGGCCGGCAGCCAGCGACGAACGGGCCTGGCGGTGGGGACAGCCAGCCGCTACCGCACAACGCGTGCATAATCCTCCCGACCGCGCCCCCCCTCCCCATCCGAGTGCGCTGTTGGCCGGCCCCCGAAGATGGGGCAGCTTGCAAGAACGCTGCCTGCACTCGGACCTTTGTCGCTGCTCTCGCAACCCCTATTCATCGCATACCTCCCCCCACTTGACCACTGTCCTCGCCATCTCTCTGCCCATCACATGCCTAACCCCCTGCCACAGGGCAACTACTCGACCTTTGAGCGCACCATGACGGAGCGCGTGCGCAACCAGCGCAAGGCGGCCGAGGCGGCGGACGCCAAGAAGAAGCACATCCAGTCCTTCATCGACCGATTCAGGTGTGTTCGTGCATGCGTGGGGGTGTGGGTGGGGGTTTTGGGGGGGGGTGGGGGGAAGGGAGCGGCGGCAGGTAGCGCGTGGATTTGGCAAGCACAGCTGGAGGGCCTGCGGCGCGGGAGGGCGCACCCGATGCAAGGGTGCGCTGCCCTTGAGCACCCCGCCCCCCACCCCCACCCCCACCCCGCCCCCCACCCCCACCCCTGCCAGGTACAACGCCAACCGCGCGGCGCTGGTGCAGAGCCGCATCAAGGCGCTGGAGCGCATTGCGGATGTGGAGGTCATGGAGGATGTGGGTGGTGTGGGGTTGCTGGGGAGGGGGGGAGGGAGGGGAGGGGTGAAGGGAGGGGTGGAGAAGAGACGGGAGGGAGGGGGCGGGTGTGTGTGTGGAGGGGGAATGTGTGGGTTTAGGCGGGGCGCGAGAGCGACGGGCGGCAACGGGGCCAGGGCGGGCGGGCATCGAGGTTCATCGTTGTCCCTACGGCTGCGTGTGCTTAGCGGCGCGTGGTGTGGGACGTGATGTGGGGTGGGGATAACGCAGGGCGACGACCGACACCCCCTCTCCCTCCCCCTGCCCTCCAGGACCCCGAGTACGTCTTCTCCTTTCCCGAACCCGAGGGCTCTGCAGCTCCGCCCATCATCGGCTTCAGCGACGTGTCGTTCGCGTACCCAGGCGGCAAGACGCTGTTCAAGTGAGCTTGGTGGGGGAGGGGTTGATGGGGGAGACTCCGTTGGGCAGCTGGGGCGAGGACATAGGGAACGTGGGAGGGAAGGCATAGTTCAGGCGGGCAAGGCCTGTGGGGCGATGCCCTTATGAGGTGGAGTTGGGCACACACGCGCGGCATGTGGCCGTGCTGGGGAACACCAAGTTGCCAAAGCCGGGGGCTCGCGTGTGTGTATGTGGGTGTTCCAGTGTTGGGTTAAAAGGAACCCCACACGTGTGTGTGTGGGGGGGGTGACAAATGGGGCGGAGGTTGAGAGAGCAGTGCCGAAGGGTTGGCAGAGGCTAGGCAGGGGAGCATGCTGCGGGACTCCCCTCTGTCCCCCAGCTTTCCCCACCGCGCCCGCCGCCGCCCTTCCCGCGCCCCGCCCCCCCCCCTCTTCACGTCCCCGTTCCCCCTTTCCAGGAACCTGGACTTTGGCCTGGACCTGGAGAGCCGCTTCGCCATCGTGGTGCGCGGAGGGAGGGGGGAGGGGGGAGGGGGGGGGCGAAGGGGGGGGCCGGGTCGGGGACAGGGGATGCGGGTGGGGCAGGGTTGGTGGGGGCGATAGCTGGGCGAATCAGTGCAGTGGCCGCCGCGCGCTCGCAGCGGCCGTGCCCTGCCCAGTACCTTGCCACCCCCGTAAATCTCCCCCATGCCCTTCCCCTTCTCCCCCTACCTCCCCGCCACCCCGCCACCCCGCCACCGCAGGGCCCCAACGGCATCGGCAAGACCACGCTGCTCAACCTCATCAGCGGCAAGCTGGAGCCGACCAGCGGCCAGATCACGCGCAACCAGCGGGTGGGGTGGGGAAGGGGCGGCAGGCTGGGGACAGGGGGCTGTGAGGGGACAGAGGTTCAGGGGGACAGGCAAGAAGCGGGGATGTTTGCAGGAAACATGCTGGCCCTCCCAACGCGCCCACCCCACCTCTGCCCCTCCCCTCCCCTCCCCCAACCCAGGTCCGCCTGGCCACCTTCAGCCAGCACCACGTGGACGGGCTGGACCTGTCGCTCACGCCGCTGCAGGTGGGGCGGGGTGGGGTGGGGCCGGGGGCCGGATGTGGGGGCCCGTGCGGGGATCGTGCGGTGCTGTGCAACTGCAGTGCGTGGAATGTGTGCGCCGCCCCCTCCCCACCCCTTCCAAGTCCTGACCCGACGCCAGAGGCCCTGCCACTGCGTAACCGCTTGCCCACCACCCGGCCCCGCACCCAGATCATGGCCAAGGCCTTCCCCGACGTCAAGGAGCCCGAGCTGCGAGGCCACCTGAGCAGCTTCGGGGTGCAGGCCACGCTGGCGGGTGAGGGGGCCGGGTAGTGATTCTGGTTATAGCTTGTAAAGGATGTGATCTCAGGGATGTGATCTTACGGGTGTAATCTTTGGGAGTAAGGATAAAGGGTTCATTGTAGAGGATTCGATGTAGTCTAGGCTTGCGTATGTTGCACTGTCATGGCACTGCCACTGCTTAGGCGGGGCGGTAGCTGCGCACATAATCCCGTGTGGCGGGCGCGACGCCTGCGGGCCTCAGCATGACTGACAGCTTGGGTGTGCAGGCCACGCCTTTCTGCTTTGCTCCACGTACCCTGCCCTCACCCCGTTCCCCCCACGCCGTCTCCCTGCCACCTCCCCCTCCACCACCCCTCCCCACCACCACCCCTCACAGGCCAGGCCATGTACACGCTGTCGGGCGGCCAGAAGAGCCGCGTGGCCTTCGCCAAGCTCACCTTCACCAAGCCGCACATTCTGCTGCTGGATGGTGAGGTCAGGGGAAAGGGGGGGTCCTAGGAGGGGTGCACCAGGATCGGGTTTCACCGGGAAGGGCGGGGAGGGCGGGGCGGCCCTAGCATGGGTGCGCCATGACTTGGGTGCAGGGGTGCGCAAGGAGGGTTGCGCTAGGAGAGGCCAGTCTTGCGGGGACCCGAGTCGCAACTGCGGCTGGGCCCGCTTGCCCGCCCGCTCTTTGCCCATCCGTTCCTTACCCCCGGCGCTCTACCCGTGCTGTAGCCCGCCGTTTTGACCCCACCCTCCAACGCAACGTGCTGTCAGCCACAGAAACCCTCGCTCGCCCCCCTCCCGTCTCCCCCCAACCCACAAAGCCCAGCAGCCACCTGGATATTGATCGAACGTGCCGTCGGCCACATACCCGCTGCTACCCCCCAACCCCTTTCCCTCCTCTTGCCCCGCCCTTCGCTCCTCCTTCCCCTACCCCACCCCCGCAGAGCCCAGCTACCGCCTGGACATTGACCGAACGTGCCGTCGGCCACGTACCCGCTGCTGCCCCTCCAACCCCCCCCTCCCACCTCCCCGTCCCTGCCCCCACCCCCACAGAGCCCAGCAACCACCTGGACATAGACGCGGTCAATGCGCTCATCCAGGGCCTGGCCACATTCAAGGGCGGCGTGCTCATGGTAAGGGGTCGGAAGGGAGGGGAGCAGGTGGGGAGGAGGGCGGGGAGGAGGGTGGGGAGGCGGGTTTGGGGCGAGGTGCCAGGGCAGGGTCCGGTCGGGCGTCCCTGTTGCTACCCGTTGTGCTTCATGCTACATGAGGCCTCATTGTGTTGCCCTGTCGCTCAACCTTACGGACTTCGACTTTCTTCCACGCTGGTTCATCATATTCCCTCCTCGTCTTTCCCCCCCTCCTCGTCCTCCCCCCCCACTCAAGTGTCCACGACCAGTTCCTCATGGAGTCCTCCTGCCTCCCTCCTGCCTCCCTGCGGATTCATATTACTCTTCATATTCCTCTTCATATCCCTTTTCATATTCCTCTTCATATTCCTCTTCATCCTGCCCCCCCCCCCCACTCAGGTGTCCCACGACCAGTTCCTCATCGAGTCCACCGTGGACGAGCTGTGGATGTGCGAGGACGGCAGGGTGAGGGGGCCCGGTTGGGTGGGGGCGGGGCAGGGAGGGGTCAAGGAGGCGAGGCAGGGGGCAAGGAGGGGGACGGCGAGGTGCGGCGATCAGGAGGGGAAGGGAGGGGCACGGGCGGTGAGGTGCATGTGTGCGGAGGGCGATGTGCGGGGGCCGCTGGGCGGACAGGGAGGGGCGGGGCGCCGGTGGCATGGGGCGAGCGGGCAGGGCAGGGGCCGCCTCACTTCCCTCGCCGGGCCCGGTTTGTTTCCCGGCTTCAACCAAAACCACCCGCCCCCAAAACCACCCCCTCCGCACTCCCCTTACCGCCCCCCCCCCAGGTGACGCCATTCCACGGCACGTTTGAAGAGTACAAGGCGCGGCTGCGGGCCAAGAACAAGGCATAAGCGGCATGGAGGCTGCGGCGGCGGTAGGCGGCGCGCGGCAGCCCTCCGGGGCTGAGCGCGGGGCAACGCGGAGGCGCAGTGGCATACGCTCGGTTAGCTGGCGCACGCCGCGTGACGTGGCGGCGGCGCAGGCACGCGAGCTCTGGCGGGGACAGGGTTTGGGGGCAGGAGGGGCGCGGCTCAGGCTCAGGGGCGACGGCGCGGACGGAGGCCGGCGGTGCGGCGGCGCAGGCGCACAAGCTGCAGTGGGGACAGGGGTCGGGGACAGGAGGGGCGGCGGCGTGTCGCGTGGGCGGCGGCGCAGGCTCAGGCTCCGGTTCGGCGGCGCGGACGGAGGTCGGCGGGGCGGCGGCGCACGCCTACGTGCGGTTCGAGCAGCAGACGCGGGCGCGCGGGCGGGCGGTGGCCTGGCTGCCTGCCGCAGGGTGTGGGGGTTGGGGGGGAAGGGGGAAAGCTGTGTTTGGGGGAAGGGCCGTGGCGTGGCGGTCTGCCTGGCTGTATGGGCACGTATGGGCGGCTGTTGCTGCTGGGGCGCTGACGGAGGCCGCAGCCGGCGGCTGCGCAGGCCGTGGATGGGGCGGGGCTGACGAGGATGCGGTTGAGGATGCGGGTGCGGGCGAGGGTGAGGGTGAGGGTGATGACGAGCGCGAGGATGAGGCTGCTGCTGCAGCAGGGCTGCAGGGCTGCGGGGCTGCGCGAGGAGGGGGAGAGTGAGCAGCAGGGAGGCGGGGCACAGGGAGCGGACAGGGGTGATGGAGGCTGGACGCCTGCCAGTCGGGGCAACGGATGGGATGGGGGCCGGAGCGGAGGGCGCCTGCCATGCCGCCCGTGCTGGCTGGGCAGCGCCGTGGCGGACGTGCAGACGCGGGGCATGGGGAGGCGCCCAGCGCCATGCGGCACTACGTTCGGGCTGGGGGCTGAGGTGTGTGGGGACCGCCGGCGCTAGGCAGGCGGCAGGCAGCTCGCGGCTGCTGATGGGCGTCGGCAGTGGCAGCGGCCGTGGCAGCGGCGGTCGCAGGGCGGCGCCCGCGCAAGCGTTGCCAAGGGGCGCGGGCGAGGCTGGCGGGGGCCGAGAGGGGCACGGGACGCAGGTGCTGCCTGGGGGTGCCGTGCCGTGCCGTGCCTGGGTTATCTCAACAACCAAGCATGGTGCTCGTGCCGTGGAGCCTGACGGGCAGGACAGCTACGGCGCTGCCCTCATCCTGGCCGGAACCCGGGAGGCGGTGCGTGTCAGCTCGCTGGGCGCGGATGTAACCTCCACGGAGTGCCTCGTTCGCGGGCCGAGGATGAAGTAAACGCCGGTGGGCACGGGGAGAGGCAGGCCAGGTAGGCGCCAGCGGGCAGGAGCGCCCCTTCTGGTGCCTGGCTCCTGCCAGTTCGTTGGCACCATTCAGCATGAACGGGCAGGGGTCAGGAGGCCTCCTGGCAGGGGTCAGGTCAGGCTGGCTTCGATTCGCTGATGGGTGGCAGGCGCCGCGGCACCGTGCACCAGGCTGGCCCACGAGCGCATCGATCAGGCTGGCCCACGTCAGCACGCCATATATACAAGCCCTCACGGCTCACGACGCGGCACGAACCCTGGACCAGGCCAACCCACGTCTCCTCGCTCGAAAGAAAGCGAAAGTACGCGAAGGCAGCACGGTATCCGGCGCTCACCCGACCAAGAAAACCGGCCCCTGTAGGCATTTGTTACCCGAGCGCAGCCGTCTTGGGAGTTGCGCTCGCCACGGGGAGTGGGTAGTCGTTGACGGTGTAGCCGCGTAGCGTCAGAGTGCTCCGCGAGGAGTGACCGCCACCGGCCTCAGCACCCGCTAACCAGGCTAAGCTATGGCGCCCCGCACCCCTGAATACCGATACCTGGGAAGAAGCGAGCAAGCCTCCCGCGCCCTGTCCGCCATGCATGACCCTCATGAACCTTACCCAGCCCAGGAGCTCCTGACCCAGCCTTACCCCGGGCGCGGTGCGAGCCACGCAACCCGCCACGCAACGTGTGTGGGCATTCCGAGGCGTGCCAAGCAAGCAGAGTCGCAGCGGTCCTTCCACCAGCAGTCGGCCGTGTTCGTTGCTCCCGGTGCGCAGACTCCTCGGCTCGGTTCAGCCGCCGGCTCGGGGCTGGGGGCTTCCCAACTTGAACCAGCGTGGAAGGCAAGGCTGGGCCGGGGCTCGGCGGGGCTTTGAGAGGGTGGGGCTTGAAGAAAGTCATTCAAGGGTACCTGGGAAACCCGCCAGCACTGGCAGCCCGGGGACTCTCAAGACTACACCTTGCACCGCCGTGCCCCCATGCAGGGCTCGTATTTTACCCGCTGCGAAGTCACCCAGTGTAGGTGACTTCCCTAGCTTTGGGCATCCTGAGGTTACCCAGCCCGGGTGACTTCAGTCCCCAATATGGCAGGCTGGGGGCCTGTGTGTGCGTGTGGCTGAGGTAAGGCAGGAAGTGCTGTATGGCAGGATCACCCAGC
>BDDC01000955.1:15894-37624 GCA_001662425.1 Chlamydomonas sphaeroides | reverse complement strand
TTAGAGAGACATCTCCTCCACCGGTGCCCATCTGTGCTGCCCTGCCCTCGCTCCCATCCCGCCCCCCCCCGCAGAGCCCACCAAGCAGCTGTGCTATGAGAACGAGAAGGTGCGATGCGCTGGCTGCAGGGCCAGGGGCCAAGGGGGATGTGCGGTCGTGAGCGGCACGGCCAGGAGAGCAGCAGGCTCCCTCGTGTTACTCAATCGCTACCTAAGCCGAAAATTGACCCACCGCCCACCGCCGTCCTCGCAGGGCTGCTGGCTGGGCGGCAAGCGGGGGCCCTACTGCGCCTACGTGGACCCCAAGGGCAACGGAGGGTGAGCGGCGCTCGGGGCTGCGGGGGAGGAGGGGCAGACGGCACCACCTGGCACGGTCTGGCATAGGGGGCTTGGGGCATGAGTGCCTCACCCGGTGACAAGGCAGACTTGAGGCATGGGCACCTAGTGCTCCCAGACCCCCAGCACGCGCACACCTAGCCAGGAGCCCTTCTGCACCCAGCGGGTCTGACGGCGCTGCCTGTGCGTGCCGTGGGCCCGTGCCTGCCCTTCCGCCTACCTCGCTCAGTGCCTACGCGGAGGACTGCAAGCAGAAGCAGTACGTGCTGTGCTACGGCCGTTACAAGGCGTGAGCAGAGCGTGGCCAGCAGCCGCTGAGTTGAGAGCCAGGGAGGAGGAAGCCCTCTCAAGCTCCGCTGCGTGCCTGGCAGCTGCGTGTCGCAAGGACGCGAGCTTGTGTGCCGGGCGGGAGTCATGAGCCAGGCGTGATACCGAGTGATCCCAGTGTGAGCTTAGCAAGCTAGTAGCCACGGCCCTGTGATCCCATGCGATTCAATGTGATCAATGTCATTTGTGGCAGGCCGGTCCCGCTCGCGCATCTGGGCGGCGTGAGGCCGCTGACGTGCGCCTCCCTGCGCGCAAGCGGCGACAAACGCACAAGCTTGGCAAGTGTGTAACGTCGAATCAAGAGTCCACTCACCCGTCCTAGCACACTGCTGGCCGACGGATCCCCCAAGAGCACAGCAGCGGTGGCGCACGCCTACGCACGACGTGACAGATATTCCTTCTTTGACTTCGTTCTAGTTTATCATTGACGTGCAACGGCGTCTCAAGGTCCCACGCATCCTGCGCCACAAACCCTTGGAGCGCACAGCACGGTGCAGTTTGCCATCTAGGCCACTCGTGGGCAAGTCAACCCGCCGGCGTGCGGCGGAGCAATGGGCAGCGTTTTGACCTGTGTGCAGGCACAGGCACACGGCCATAACCTGCTCATGATGTCCTGCGTACATGTGCGCACTCATGGTCAACAGGCGTAACATCGCAGGTGCCACAAGTCACTGAAGATTATGCGGCTCAGCGTCTACAGCTCCTGGCACCTATGTACCTATACATTGGCCCTTACTTGCACCTTCTCGCCGTCGGGCCTCATGCAATCGCAGCACCGCCAGCCTTGCTTAGTCCTCGCCTGCTACGCGTCTCTCCGCACACCGCTCCACCTGGGATGGAGAAGCCCTCAACCAACGTTCTCGCGCGCCGCCTCCACCACCTCGCTCACGATACCGACAACCGCTGCAGCGCTCGGCCCGCCGACGACCGTGTAGCATGGCAGCGAGTCGCCCCGTTGCGTCTGGACAACCGAGCACGTGTCATGCACTTGCGTGGTCCAAAGGGCGGAGATAGTGCCCGGATGCACCTCCAGCCAGGCCGCCGCCTCGGGCGTCGCAAGGTTGTACTCAACAGGGTGCTCGGATGAGGTGGCGGCGTTGCTGTGCACCATGCCCATGCTGTTCTGCACGAAGGCCTCGAGCAGCAGCTCCTTGGGCATGGCGTGGAGCATACGGGGTCTGTAAACTGGTGGTGATGAAGGGCATGAGGATGGACATGTCGCTTGGTATCATTTGCACGCGCACGAAGTCCAGCAGCATCCGCACCAGCGGCACCATGCCCAGCCGGCCGGCCAGGAACAGCCAGCCCTCCAGCGCGGAGCACATGGTGGCGGAGAGCGTGCCGCGGTGAGGAGAGAGATCTGCTGCGGGCAGTAGCGTCATTACTGCGCTGCCGTGTCGGGGCACCGTGATGTACGACACGTCGAGTGTCGCGGGGATGCAATGCAGCCGGCCGCGCAGCCGCAGCTCCACCTCCCGCTGCTGCTCGCCCTCGCCTAGCCGCACGACCAGGCTGAGCTGCGGGATTTTCACCAGCAGGCGTCCTAGACGATGGTGTCCGCTGTGCCGACAGCGTCTGCAGGGGTGCAGCGTGCCGGCTGCTGTCGAACCGCGCATAACTCATGTCCAGCCAGCGCTGCACGGCTGCCTCCGACACGGGCTGGCTCTCGCCCTCCAGCACCAGCTGTCGCAGGTCCCACACGGTGGGGCCGCTGGCGCTCAGCGGCAGGTCTCTGACCACCCGGCCATAGGGCTTTAGGAGCATGGAGTGGGCTAGCAGCGGCTCCTCCTGACCGTGCACGAGAATTTGTAGGTCGGGCTCCTCGTCGTGCAGCAGGAAGGACGAGCTGCGGCGGCGCTTGGGCGCCATGGCTGCTGCCGGGCGGCAAGCACGCCTGCGCCGGTTGGGTAGCGTGTCAGAGGGGATGCTGGCCATGGTCACGGAATTGTTCTTGCGTGTTTAGTACAACAGCACGTTACACAGTTGTGCCGAACCAGCGGTTGTGCAGGCGTGACGCGAACGCCGGCATCGCCGACGCGCTCACCAAAGCTAAGCACCTTTGAGGGAACCTAAGAAGAAGTGTAATAATAACGCCAGCTGGTGGTGCAGGATATGGAGCTGGCGGTATAGGCGTTGCAAAAATGCCGCCGACAGCTGTTTCGCGAACAGCTAGTAGAACTGGCAGTTGTGTGAGCATTTACAGATGTACCATCCAAAGCACGTATGAGGGGTGCATGTCTGCACATGACACTGTTGCGTCACTGACAGCTACACAAACCTTGGAGGCCGCCAGGCGACACCCGAGCTCACCCGCCCCACGCGTGCGCATGCCCCTGACACCGTTGCAACCTGCCCATCGCCGCGTCGTATCCAGCCCACCCCAGGCCCTAGCGTTCTTGCGGGGGGACACCCGTTGCATGCCCGCCTGGGGTTGACACGATGCGCCCGGCACACCAGTGCTCACAGCGCCGCGCCCGGCAGCAGCGGCGGCTGCGGCAGCCGCGCCAGGAAGGACGGCCCAAACACCTCGCACAACGCCCACACCACCTCCCCCAGGTCCGCGTCTCCCCGCCAGCTCTCCGCCAGCACCGCCCGCGCGCTGCGCCCGTCCTCGCCAGGCAGCTTGGGCAACCGGAAGCCGGCCGGCTGCGAGCAGGGACACGCCATGCACACAAGGGAATTCTGCTCATGGAGTTCCAGGCCACGATGCGCCGTGGGCTGCGCTTCCCTGCGCCTCGCTCACCTTGCGCGGTTTACTCTGCCCGCCTAGCGCCGCCGTGCCACCCGCTGCCGCCCCGCCGCCGCTGGCGCTGGCACCGTGCGCCGCCGGCTGCGGCGCGAGCAGCGCCGCCACCGCCATCGCCACCGGCGGGCCGATGCCGTGCTTAGCCAGCTGGTGCAGGATGCTGAGCGCCGCGGCGTGCAGGTTGTGCGTCGCGCTCTGCTGCAGCCGGACCATCCCCTGCAGCGCCTTGATGCTCCGCTCGCTGTGGGGGTTCTCCAGGATGCCCTGGAACATGTCCACCAGCGGCTTGTTGGTCGACTGCAGCTTCATCCACTCCGCGTCCAGGTGCGGGTTGGGCTGCGGCGGCGGCACCTTGCTCGCGCGCAGAATGAAGGCCAGCGCGCCGGGGCCGGCAGCCGGCGCGCCGCCGGGCCGGTCGTCGAGCGCCGGCGCGGCGTTGCGCGGCAGCCTGCGGCGCGTGTTGGGAGGCCGGGCGGCCGGGCGGCCAATGCAGTCATCGTCCTGTGGGTCGGTCCGGCGCAAGCTGCGCTGCGAACCGCAACGGCCGTGCAGGCTGCTCAGCGCCCCGCTTGCAACGGATGCGCCGTGCTGCGCGCGGTTACGCCCTTTGCCGCTTACCCGCCCGTCCTGAACAGGTGCGCCGGCAGGCTGTCCACCGCCGTCTGGATCAGGCTGTCGTACATGGCCGTACCCGCCGCAGCCAGCAGCGCGCCGTACACGCGCGTGGCCTCGTACTGCCGTACGCCCTCCCGCGAGCCCTCCAGCGCGGGCCGCAGCTTGGCGACGTACGGCTCGAGCTGCGGCAGCAGGAGCATCCGCACGCAGGAGCCGCCCAGCGCCGCCAGCCCGGCCACGGCGCCGTAGTGGCTGGTCAGCGGCTTGGAGCCGTCCAGCAGCGCCTTCAGCAGCTGCTTGGAGATCTTGACCTGCGCGGTACCGCCAACGTACGGGCGATGCGGGCGGAAGGGGTGGTTCGGCCGTGAGGGCGGCAAGGGCGTTGGCTTATGGAGGCAGGTACCGGTACTAGCGAGATATGTAGCAAGGACCATGGCCGCGACTGAGTCTCAGGACCGGACAAGGGGTTCTCAGGGCCTGGGCGCGGTACAGCGCAGCATGTAGTGGCGGGGCGCGTACGACCACGGGCCCGCGCTGTGCCGGCAGCCAGGGGCAGGGCGCATGGCTTGTCGCGTGCAGTGGCGGGCAGGGCGTGCGCGGCGGAGGACGCGGCACCTCCAGCGACGGACGGGGCCCTGGCTTCCCCCGGCCCGCCGCACCTGCAGGCTGTAGAAGGGCTCCGAGAAGCGGTTGCACAGCTGCGACACCAGGCCGGCGGCCGCGTCGCGCAGAGCCCAGTGGTCCACGGACGGCCCGTAGCCTGGCAGCCGGATTAGGCGGCAGGCACGCACCAAGAGCGAAGCGTGACGAGGTGCGCGGCGCTGCCGGACCAACAGGCTGGGCCCTTAGCGGAAACATCCAGCCGAAACCCCGTGCGAGCGGCTGAGGGCCATTAGGGCGCCGGGGCACGGCAGCAGCCAGCGCCACGGTGCCTGACCCACATGACGGCGGGTTATGTGGCCCCGACCCACATCGCGGCGGTCAGACCGCCCCGCTGGCCGTGCTGCTGCTGCTGCTGTTGCTGCTGCTGAGTGTGCTGCTGCCTCACCCAGGGACTTGGCCAGCAGGCAAGTGAGCAACGGCGGCAGCAGCTGGTGCAGGTAGGGCTCCAGCGCCACAGCGGGGTTGAGCAGCAGCGACTGGGGAGTGACAGGACGGAGGGACGCGGCGGCAAGGAGGCGATCAGCGAGGGGCGGGTGAAGCCAGGGCGAGTCATGAAGTGCTGGGCCACACCGCGAGCCGCTACTGGGTTGTGGGCGAGCGGCGGGGCTCCACACCCTGTGCCCATGTGCCGCGCCGCGCCCACCTGCACGATGCGCAGCACCATGTGCAGGCGCGGCAGGTGCCGCAGCCCTGCCGCCACCTCGTCCGCCACGTGCTTAGCCAGGTACGGAATCAGCTGCTGCATGCCTGCGGTACGACACACACATACATGGTCACTAAGAACTCTCCCTCCACGTCGGCTCCCTTGGCCCGCCCGACCCTGGCCCATCCCGCTTAGATCCGCCCTCTCCTCCCAGCCCACGCTTCCGCATCGCGCTGCTCCCGCCCTGCCCCAATCCCTGTGCTGACCCCGCCCCCGGCTCCCTCCCTGCCCACCCGGGTCAGTAGCCATGGTTGTCAGCACCGCGCGCTGCATGGGGCTCAGCACCAGGCCCGAGCACAGCGAGCTGCCCGGCGGCGCGTTGGGGTCCTCCGCGGCCGCCGCCACGGCGCCCCACAGCAGCTCGCCGCCGCCGCCGGTGTCCGGCGGCACGCCGCTGGCCTCGCCCAGCACCTGCCTGATCTGCGGGGCCGCAAGCAGCAGCCCGTCAGGAGCGAAACACCAAGCGTAGCACCCAGGCAGCCAGCTCTCAGAAACCCACAACCGCACCCTGGGTGCTGCGCCGCACCCTGCGCGCCGGGCGACACATGGGCAGGTGGCCAGCCGCGTGTGTTCAACTCATAGGGCAGAAACAGAGAACCACCCCACTCGTGTGCGCGCATGCGCATGCCGTGTAGCCATGGTCCTGCCGGCCGCTCAGACGGCAGGCGCCCAGGCATGGCCTGGCGCGGCACCTGCCGCGCCATGGCTGCGCAGCCCCACCTGCTCCAGCAGCCGCTGCAGCTCGTCCGACAGGATGTGCTGCACCGGCAGCGCCACGCGCTCCTGGCCCGTCCCCGCCATGCCGGCGCCGGCCTGCCCGCCCGCGGCGGCCGCGTCGCCAGCCGCCGCCGCGCCGTTGCCGGCCTGCGCGCCAGCGGCTCCGCCTGGGCCTGCGACGACGAGGGCAAGCAAGCGCCGCGCCGTCTTTAGCCCGGCCGTGGCCGCTGGCGCGTGTCACGCTGCACAGCAACCAGCACGTGCCCAGCTCTGGCGGGCGCGCATGGGTGACGCTTTCGCACCCTTCCGCTTTGCCAGCACGCCATCCTGGGCGCCGGGAGGCTGCTGCCCTGCGCCCGTGCCGCCGGCCGCGTGGCCCTGCGCGAGCCGCTGGCGCTTGGCCGCGGGCTGCTGGCTGGGCGCCTTGTCCACGGGCGCGTTCTCCTGCGTCTGCGGCTGCACGCCATCGATGAATAGCCAGTGCGGCTTGACGGTGGTGGCGGGAGGCGCCCTGGGCAGCGCAGCGCAGGTGATCTGCCAGGTGAGCAGGCGGTGGGGAAATGAGGCAGTTAGCCGTCAGCATGCAGACGACTGGTTGGCACCGATAGCTCGGCCTGGATGTGCCGCTGGGGCAGCCGGCGTGCGAGCAGAAGCGGCCGGCGCAGCGCGGGACGCCCAGCGAACGCAACCGGCAAGCAGCACCTGTTCGAGGGGGACCGTGTCGTCCCGCACGAAGTAGAGATCAGGGTGCCCCGTCGCCCGCACGAATTTGGCGGGGTCATTGCTGTTGAGGAAGCCGTACAGGGGCTGCGAGGAAGGGCGGCATGGCAAGGCATTCGGTGCTGACGCAGGTGCCCCGGAAGGCGCTACGGGCTGTGCGGGCGACAACCTGGTGAATTGAAGGTGGGTTGTATGTGGCGGCCGTGACAGAGCGCGCAACGTATGGGCGTAGCTGCGAGAGCGGCAGTGTGCGGGAGAGGTGCTGCGTGCCGGACCGCGCGCCTTACATACCCCCACATCCTAGGCCCACGACGGTCCCCTACGGCCCCCCACCTCCATGTTCCGCAGCCGCAGAGCATCGTTCACGTCCTGCGTCGTGAGCTTGGTCCGCTTGCTGTGCTTTGCGAACTTGAGCGCATCCTGCGCGGCATTCGTGCCGTCAGGCGCGCAGTCAATGCCGCACAAGACCTCATCTTTAAGCGCGAGGCATTGGCACCTGGATGACCTCTCGCAGGCGGTACTCCACGTCCGGCGCAAGAGTCTTTGCCGCCTCCTGCGTCAAGTGCGTGACATCTACGCTAAGAGCTATCGCCTTCACAGTCGAGGGGTGGATGAAATTCATGCTGCTTTTCGCTAGCCTCCTTGCGCCATGAGGAGCTAGTTGCGCGAGAGTGCACCAAGAGAGACAGGACTGCGTGGAGATAAGGTGATCATGGTCCTATCATGCTGCCGAATGCATGCGTTCTTTGTGGGGCTTCACTGCATGCTGTGTATGCCGGGTGCCACGGTCCGTGCCGTTCTCCCCGTCCTGCCCGCCGGGCCCCAGACCCTCGCAGCCCTGGCCATGCCCTTGCAATGAGCGGCCATAACAATTCGTCTCCTGGCTCGCATCTTGCAGCGAATGCTCAGGTCCCTGCCAGGGCACCAAGGCAGGCTAAGCTTCTGCTGCTGATTGAGTCGCCAGCGTGTCTGCACGCAGCCGCCCATCCTGGCCATGCGGTGCGACTAAAGTTCTGAACGTATCATAACATCACACATCTACTAACGACCTCCTTCGAGCCCCCGCACCTAACCTGCATGCCCACAGGGACACTGAGACCTGCCTAACCCTAGCCACCCCTCAACTTGCCACCAGCATATACGCCTGTCGCTACGACACAGCAAGACAACTGCACTCGACCCAGGCGCTTGCCGCAGCATCTACGCATCTGGCGTTTTCCCCACATTGAGCTTGGTCCGACGGCCGCCTGAAGGTCCTAGCAGCCAACCCTGTGCCAGTCAGGGCGAAAGCGGGCAGCGAGGGTCAGCAAGGCACAGGGCGACCGGTACGGCGTTGTGTGCTGAACGCAGCAGCATGCAGCAAGGCTCTAGAGTGCGCAGCAAGATAGTCCCTCGTGGTTGAATGTAGCGGCTCACCTGCTGCTCGGACCTCAGGCGGCTCGTCTGAGATAAGATAAATAATGCACCATGCCGCCGGGCTGACGGTAAACTCGATAGTGCAGTGCTTGGTTATCCCCCACTGAGGTCATCCCCCACTGAAACCTGGCAGCGCCTGCCCTATCGGCTGAGGGGCCGCAGCGGCTTCAGCGCGGGCTCTGGCCCTTTCAGACCAATCGCCATCGATTTGGATCGCTCGGTGACGGCGACGGGCTCCTCCGTGCGTCCACCTTGTTGCGAGGTGGAGCGCGTGAGCGGCTGCTCAGATGCTGGGATGCGGCTGGCAGGGTCGGCCGGCGCGGGTTCGGATGCCGGCTCGGGCGCGGGCTTTGGCGCGGGCGCTGCAGGTGCCTCGGCCGGCGCCTCGGGAGCTGGCGGGGCGGGGGCGGAAGCGGCAGCCGGCGCAGCTGGCGCAGCCGCAGCAGGCGTTGCTTCCTGCGATCAGCAAGCGTTTGCGGAAGGCAACGGGGTCACGCAAAGCAAAAACATCAACAACATGAACAGCATGCCGTCCCGAGCGAGACATATCGTGCATATAATAACGTCAACGTCTTATGTACTCGCCGTCTTAGCAGCGGGAGTCGGAGCGGCTGGTTGCGCAGGAGCCGAAGCACCACAGCCCATCCTGACAAGTTGTGCTGAGCGTTAGGGACAAGGGCCTAATGTAGGTTGTAGTGCAGCAGATCGATGGCGTCGTGTAAGCTGTCGGGAGATAGCGCGGTCGCCCTCGAAGAAGTCCCAAATGACGTACCCCCATGCAGGGGCATCAAGTTCGCCTGGTACGCGAGGCCATGGGCAAAATGCATTCAAACAACGTCTCAAAGAACTTGAAGGCGAAGCGGCGCGCCACCTTCCAAGTTGGGGTCGTGCCATCCTTGCCCGGGCCGATGTCCTCTTCAGCAGGGGGTCCCCTGCTCTTCAGTCCTACGGCAATGCCCGGCCGGTGCTGCCGGGCTGCGCCCTGCCTTCGACCGGCGATGCCGACGTCGGCTTCGGCTGGAAGTAGCTGTAGATTTTGCTGAGAGTACGGTGTGCACACGGGACACGGGACACGGCACGTACCAGCACCCACATTCACCAGCATTCACCACCCACTTCCACTTACAGTCTTGATCCACATCTTATGGCAATGCAGGCTGGTCGGGCCGGGTGGCAGTTGGCTGGGCCTCGGCGGAAACTGCAGGAGGTGGCCCCTCCGGTGCCGTCAGGGCGTCAGGGCGGCCGCTGCATGTCCATGCAACGAGTTGGCTCAATCAGGAGGGCTCAATGGTATGTACAGTACAGTGAACGCCCTGCGCGTTGGCAGGACTCTTCGGCGCCGTCGGCGGTCCCCAGCAGACATCCAGTCCATTCGCGTCACAGCTTGCTGACCCCAGCAGCCTCGCGCCACCCTACGGGTGCACCGTGCCACGACCACCCTCGCCTCCCAGCCTAGCGTGCGGCTTCACACACCGCCTGCAGCGCCCAAGTGCGCATATGAATGTGCCGGCAGCGGCGGCTCCGCCCCGGCATGTCAGCACCGCCTTGGGCTAGCGCCCGTCAAGTTCGCTTCGTATCGCTGTCGAGCACCTGTCTATGTGTCTCGCTGACCGGCCTCGCCCCCAGCGTCGCAGCAGCGCGCACGCGCGCGAAGTCACTCCTGCCTAGTCTGTCCTGCCGCCGCCGTCATCGCGACCCATAACTGAAAACACCCGTCGAGCGCAGGGGTTTCTTATTGCAGCGTCCGTCCTCATAGCCCACACCACACCGTGACAAGCGCAGGCGCGCCGTCACACGTCGCCGCCGTGCCGTGGGACGACCCTCAGGCAGCGCAGCGCTGCTGCTCGCGTGCTCACCGCTTCCCACGATCTGCCCGCCGCCGTTAGCAGCTGCTCGCCGCTGGGCGCCGGTCGTGCGGCGCATAGCCCTCGCCACGCCGCAGTCCTCAGCCGCTTCCCACACGCACGCAATCACGTACCCGGCCAGCACGGTCCCCACGGCCGTCAATAGAAAGCGAAAGCTCAATAAACGTCCCAACACACGCAGCAGGAGTGCCGGCGCGGGTGGCGCCTTGCAGCGCCGCAGCACCTGCGCCAACAGCAGCTCTGCGCCGGCTTGCTGCTGATACAACTGAGCCTCGCGGCGGACCAGGCGGCGCTCGCGGCCAGCCTCCGCCCTGCCGCCCAGCTTGTCCCCGCACGCCCAAATCAATTAGGCCGAAGCTTCTGCCGTCCGCTCGCTGGCCTCGGCAGCCCCAGCCTCCCGTGCCGCTGGGTCTGGCATGAGGAGCCAACCACGACCGTGCTCGCCTTGCCGTCCTACCCCCGGCCCAAGCGGCCTCAGCTCGCGGACCCTGGCCGCACAGCTCGGCCCACGCGGGGCGTTGTGGCTCGCGGCGAGCCGGGCCTTGACGCGGCGGGGCTGGGCGGCGGCTGGTGCGGCCCCTGCTCGCCCTGCTGCGGCTGCTTGTTCTTTCCGGCGTCCGAGAGAGAGCGGTGCATCTCTGCAGGCCGCTCCTCGGGGATGGAGGGCTGGCCTGGGTGCGAGGTGGCGCGCTTGGGCGGCAGTTGCTGCGGGTGGAGCGGAGGAGGGGAGGGGGGACGAAGGCAAGTCAGCAAGAGCCTGCAAGTTGTCGAGCGGGTTTGCGACTGTTTCCAAGGTGTTGGGTTCCGCCGCTCCGCCCCAGTGTGGAGGGGGCCGAGCGCAGCAGGGGCGACGAGCAGGACAGGGGCCCGTGCGCGCTGCATGGCTGAGCATTGACAGGTGCCTGTAGAGGATCACTTAAGAGATAGCATACTGTTCCGCGAAGCGAGGCCAGACGTCTGCTTACCCCGAGGGGCGAGAGCGGCGGCAAGCGCCCTCCGCGCATCGGGCTGCCGTTGCCCATGGCTCCAGGAAGCGGCGGTAACAAGAGCAGCTTGGCCGCTGGGCTGATAATGAGGTTTGAAGTGAGCGGAGGCGTGCCGGGCTTGGGGGGTGGATCCAAGACCACTCCAGGCGGTAGCGCTGAGCTGGGGGACTCTGGCTCTGGGGGTCGTAGTGCGGGTGAAGAGCCGGAGGAGGACTCGGCCCGGGGCAGCTCCGGCTTCGACACCTCCACGAGGGGGGTGCCCGCTGCTGTCGTCGCCGAGCCGGGCGTTGCCTCCAGGGATTGCACCATCGTGACGCTTCCGCCCGTCTCGCTTGGTGCAACGGCAGCCTGCAACGCAAAGCGCTCGCAGAGTTAGGGTGGATGAGCGGGGGTAGGCATGTCCGCTGTCCCGCCGTTGGAGTCCGTCTGCATAGCGACTTGTATTATGATGTCTACCGCATAATGCTAACAGCGACGTGGATACGTAGCGCGCTTAAACGTTGTCACTCAGGATGCAGCGCACCTTCACTTTCAAATCGGCCACTGGCCCTTTCGCAGGCTTGCCGCCGCCATCCTCTTCTGCTGGCGCTGGCGCGATGGCGTTCTGTTGCCGCGAACAAATGCCACCCATTGGGGCTTCTAAGCAAGAGCGCGCAGATGGAGTATATAGACGGATAGTATTGGCAACAGGTGTGTGCGGCTTGGAACAGCGTTGCGCTGGAACATCGATGGTAGGTGCCGCGTCCATTGAAGTCGCCACGCCTGCCCCGATGCCCCCCGTCGCCCCACCCCATGCTCAACAACGAAACAAAGTAAACAAGGGAAACAGGAATTTTGCGTAGCTCTTTTAATGTCCTGAAATACGCCCGCCCAGCTTCTGAGACCCGGACATCCGACACATGCCGCATGCCCGCGAGCACGAGCACCTCATCTCCCGCCATACTGCGCCGATACTACACAGTGCAACTGAAGTGAACGCCAGCATCAAAATTGGCATCAGTAAGGTCAAACTTAGTACGTCCAGCAGTCGGGCCTGCGGCAGGGTAGCCTTCCACGCCACGCCTGACCCGCTCCTGACCAGGCTTGACCGTAACTTGCTGGCCCTCATTTCGCTCACCTGTTACATCAATCCAACAACCCCCATTAAACTTTCACTTCAATTCCGAGACCTATCATGCGTGCACGTACCTAATACAGTGCGAGAAGCCCATCCCCTCCTCGGCCCATCAACTCCCGCATCCCGCGACGCCACCGCCCGCCATCCGTATTAGCGGCCGCCCCAGGGCGCGGCCGCCAGCAGCGGCTGCAGCGGCCGCAGCAGCGCCAGGTACGAGTCGCGCACCGCCGCCACCACGCGTTCAGCCAGGTCCGTGTCGGCCTCCACAAAGCCGAAGAACAGGTCGTCCGAGATCGCCTGCGGCCGGTGTCCCGCAGCGGCCTCGCCCGGTGAGAGGCGCTCGCGTTCCCACATCCCGACAACGCGCTCCCGGTCGTGCTAGGTGCCAGGGGCAACGCTCGCAGAGCCCATGTGTCAGGGCTTCCTGCACTGGGCTGGCAGTCCCCGGAAAGGTACTGGTCCTCGAGATCACCCACACGCGCGTGTGGGCGGCCGCAGCGCCGCCCCCCCGCCTCACCTCCAGCACCATCAGCGCGACCACGTTGCACAACAGGCGAGGCGGCTGCGGCAGCCCCGCGCGCCGCCACAGGCGGCGGAGGTAGCCCTCGACCGTCATCAGCGGGGCCTGCGCACGGCCGGGCCGCGGGGCGGAGCGGGGGACCGCAACATAGAGGCACGGCCGTGGTGCTGCATGGGGATTGCTGGGCAAGCTCTGCAGCAGAAGGACAGCCGCCGCCGCTATCGCGAGCCTGAAGCATCACCGCGCCCCAGCAAAGTTACGCCACCCCAGCCCACGGCGGTGCGGGCCATCCCTCCCTGCTCGCCTGGACGTAGAAGAAGAGGGTCCACTTGCATCGCCACAGGCTGCGGCCGCACAGCAACACGCCGTCAGTGGAGCTGGCACGACAAACACCACGCACCTCCCTCCCTCCAGCCAAGCCCCCACGCAGGCCGAGCTGCCCCTCGCCTGGCCTGCGCGCCCGCCCGCGGCTCCTCCGCCCCGCTCCTCCCGCTCCCCGTCTGCCCCGATCGATCCCACACGCCCTCCGCGGCTCACCCGCCCAGCACCGCCCACGCGATGTACTCGTGCACCAGGCCGCTGACCAGGAACACCGCGTGCAGGCCCAGCTGCTTGCGCAGCATGCTGCGGCCGCCCGAGCCCGGGCTCGACCCCGTCGGCCCTGGCGCCGTGCCGGCGGCGGCGCCCTCCGCCTCACGCGCCGCGTCGCCGGCCCGCGGTGCAACAGCCGCCTTTGCGGCGGAGGCCGCAGCACCCTGCTGGCGCTTCTGGAGCATCTCTGCCAGGCGGCTCGGCTCTATGAAGCTGCCGTCGGCGATGGGGTCGTACACCAGGGTGCGCAGGCAGGAGGCGGTGGTGATGTTCCAGCGGCGCCCCCAGAAGTCGGCCGCCGAGGTCGACTGCGGGGGGAGGACGGCGGGAGAGGGGCGGAGCGGACCTGGCGAGTCGGTTGGCGGAGGTGGGCCGCATGGGCCGCACGGCTGCCGCCCGCAGCCGCGCTGCGCCAGGGCTGTGGGCCGCGACCCGCGGGCCTCGGACAGGGCTTGGCCGCAGCTTGTCCACCAGCTCCTCAAGCCCTACGGCCAACGCGGCGCCGCGATCCTCTGCCGCCTGCCTTCGGACGGGCCCCGCCCCACCAGGCAGGGCTCCTGCTTGACCCGCCCTCCAGTCCTAGGGTCGCAATGGGGCCGACCGCCCTAGAATCACAGCCCGCAATGCCCTGTCGGCCGCTGTCCTACCAGCCACGGCTGGTCGAATGTGGGCAGCAGCTGCAGCCCCGTGGCCTCCACCACCAGCGCCCCGGGGCCGTCCATGAGGAAGCCTGTGGGGCGGAGGAGCGGGGCGAGGGGGGAGAGAGGGGGAGGGAGGGTGGCGAGGGAGGCGGGAAGCAGCGGGAGCAGGGGGGCCAGGGTCGTGGCGCGGGGCCCAGATGCTGCAGCGCTTTGCGGCTGGTGCGGGCGTTACTCGCAACCCCGTGCTCACCCACAAAGGCGTACATGCCGAAAGCTGGGGGGAAAGGGGCGCACGTGGTGGGGCCAAGGGCGGCTCAGTGCACGCGGTCCGGCGGCCATATGTGGTGCTTGTGTGTGGTTTGTGAGCCGGCCAGCCAGACCCAGAGGCACCCCGGCCCCAACCTCTGCTTGGCTACCCTGCCGCTCGGGACGCCAGCCTGCCGCCGGCGCCGGTGCGCGGCCGCGCCGTACGCCCTCACCGTACAGGTAGTGCTTCAGCATCCTGGGCATGGCGTCGCCGTACGTCAGCAGCGCCGCCACAACGGTCCCCAGCAGCACTGCGGGGAGGACAGGAAGGGAGGGCCGGAGGCGTCGCGGTCAGGGGACGGGAGCAAAGAGACCAGCCCACAGGCGGCCGACCCGCGGAGGTACGACGGAGGTGCGACGGCCCGGCCGGTGCGGAGGCAGCTCGGGAGGCCGCTGCAGCGGCCCCCGGTCCAAGCAGCAAAGCTGGCTGGCTGGCTGGCTGGCAGTCACCGTCCAGCAGGCGGCTGGCAGAGGGCCCCACGTAGATCGTACTCGCCCAGCTTATTGTGGGATCAGAATGAATGGAGATACACCTGACTCTCCGACGTTAGGGGTACTCACCCAGCTTGACGACCCAGCGCACCGCCAGAGCCAGACCGGAGCCGGCCGAGTCACCGAGCCGGCCTTCGGGCCCCGAGCGGGGCCGCTCGGCTGCGTGGGAGTGAGTGGGTTGGGGGCAGGATGGCGGGGGCGGGGGGCAGGATAGTTTGGTGCAACGGGCGCGGCGTTACGGACACGGCGCTGAGGCCCATGCGGCGCCACGTGATGGGCCGCATGCTGGGCAAGGCAGTGTGGCGCAAGGGGCGCTCTCGCGGTCGGATGCAGGCTGGCATGTGAAGCGCGCGCACCCTCCAGCGGCTTTGGGAAGATGGGCAGCACCATCACCGCCAGCATCTGCGTCGCGGTCATGGACTCCTGGGTCAGGGAGGGCAAGGGAGGTGGGAGCGGGACGGATGCAGGGCAGGCAGGGGTAGAGGCGAGCAGGGGAGGCAGCAAGTGGGGGGCGTGGGGGTGCGTCGCCGGCCACCCGCGCGGCACGCACCCGCATCGGCGGGCGGCCCAGGCAGAAGGCCAGCAGCTTGAAGTTGCAGAGCCAGGAGAGCACGAAGAGAGAGGTGAGGCGGGGCAGGATGTGGAGCTGCGCGTCGTACACTGGGCCGGCGGGGGCGGAGGAAAAGCGGGGCGTGTGTGTGTTAGTATGTGTGGCACGTTGAGCGCGTGGGTCGCCGTGCGGCCGATGCCCGAGGCTGCCGTCAGCCCGGCCCCCGCCCCGCGCGCAGCCGCCTCGACAGCCTCTATAGGGTGTGAAGCCCAACCCTTGGACCCCCGTCCTCGGCTAGGGGACGCGTTGGCCCTGTGCCCCGGACGGCCTCGCGCAGCCTCACAGAAAGGAGCGCCTATGTTGAGCGCCACCACCCAGAACGCCAGTACCACTCGTGGCCAGCCCAGCGGCGCCCGAGAGATGACATGCTTAGTGTAGAGTGCGGCTAGAAGGTATGCGACCACAACGCCGCCTTGTCGCTCCGCGAGCGACAACGGCAGGTCCAAGGTCGGTGCTGGACCGGCGTCGAAAAGCACGTATGTCGGGCCCATGGTTTCAAATGAGTGCTGTTATCTAGTGCAGGCTGTGTGTGTGGATGTTCACTCTTTCCATAGCATTTGGTTCCAACCGGATCCAGCGCATGCAACATGGCAGCTCAGCTGGCGCGCCTTCCGAGACCGCGAGTTGGCCCGTGCACACAACTGCAGCCATGGCGAACTAGCTGCATTAGGAGGCAGTCGCTCTTGTGACTTCTATTTGACCTCGCGACCTTCGTTTATTCGATTGCAAGCTGACGACGACAGGCCCGCGTGCCTAGCGTGTCGTCATGGCGCAGAACCGCCAGGGCGATCAATATCGTCAGGCGGTGGCAGGCTCGGCAGCTGGCGCGGTGCTGCCGGGCGGCAATCATGCTGCCAACGCGCCCAAGCCAGCAGGCCAGACGGGCGCGAGGCCCCTCGGACCGCACAACGCCACACAAACAGCGCATGCGGTGCAACATGCCACGCTGGTGGCCGCCCTCGCGCAGCAGCAGGCCGCCGCTCGCGCGCAAGCGCTGGCCCAGGCCCAGGCCCAGGCGCGAGCGGCGCCCCAGCCGCAGTACGCGCAGCCGAGGCCGATGAGCACCGCGGAGTTGCAAGCAGCAGCCTACGCGCAGATGCTTCGCCAGGTGCCGGGGTTCCCCATAGAGCATGTCTCCGATCGAAAAGCGGATCGCGCTAAGAAGCGGCGTGAGAAGCGCGCCCAAGACATGGCAAACATGGTTGTGCTACGCGGTGGCGGTGGCGCAGCCGCGGCCGCGCCGGCCATGGCCGCCGCGGCCGCTGCCGCCGCCGCTCGCGCCGCCGCCGCGGCGGACGACGGCGACGACGGCGAGATGGGCGACGGCGGCGACGACAACCAGTTTGCGGCCTTCAGCACCGCCGAGCTGGAGGCGGCGGGGCTCAAGCCGCACCCGGACCGCATCGCCGAGACGCAGGCGCTGGCGTCGGTGACGGTGCCGCAGGTGCCGCCTTGGGGGTGGGCGCTGCTGTCGGGGGTGGCGCTGCTGTGTGCGGGCTAGATGTTGCAGCGGCCGGCTTGGAGCAGCGCCTCCCGGCCCCGACGCACACGCTGCCGTACTGCCGTACAGGTGTCGTACAAGATGTCGCTGCCCATGAGCATACTGTCCAGTGAGTGCGCCGCAGTGGGTGCGGGGCGGGTGTGGCACGCAGCGGCAGCCGCGGCGCGACAGCCAAACCCCAAGCGCACCCCGGCCAATTGTCAAGCGCGCTCGGCCACCTAGCGTGCTCCTCGCCGCGCGCCAGCCCTCCTTGCCCCGTAACAGCCCCCTCCCCTGCTCCTCGCTCTGCCCTTCTACCTCCCATTCCCCAGGCGGCCGCATCTCCGCAGCCCAGTTCATGGCGGTCCGAGTGGCGTGCGCCAAGCACGAGACCCGCCTCAAGGACGGCTCCCGCGCAGGTGTGGCTGCGGCGCGGGCGGCGCCCGCTCCACAAAGCCGCCTGCCGCTTGACAATCGCAAGGCCAGCTACCCTTTTCACACCCATCCGGCTAGTGCTCCAAGGGAGCCCCCCCCCGGCGGGTGCAGGTGCTGCAGGTTGCCGCCTGGCAGGCCGGGGTCGCCGGCAATGTCGCGCACCCCGTTGGCGCTCTCCGTCCTCAGCCCCTTTCCCCCTCCCACCACCACCCCTTCCTTCCCACCTCCCCTCCCTCCCGCCCCTTCCCCCAGGCTTCTTCCTGGGCGACGGCCCGGGTGTGGGCAAGGGCCGCCAGATCTCCGCAGCCATTCTGGAGAACTTCGCCAAGGGCAGGACCAAGGTGTGTGGGGGCCGTGGCCCGTGGTGCGTGGCCTGCCTGCGCGCCCGATGTGACCCATCCCGCCCCTGCCATCCACGCCCTCTCCCCTTGTCTCCCTTCCTCCCTCCCCGTCCCCTCCACCCCAGGCGGTGTGGATCTCCGCCTCCACCGACCTGCTGCACGACGCACGACGCGACCTCAACGACATCGGAGCCATGGAGTGAGGCGGCAGGGCCTTGACGGCGGGGGAGGGGGACAGCAGAGGAGGGGTTCAGTGGGAGGCAGGGGGCCAAGGAGGGCCTGGACGTGGGGCGTTACATCAGCGCCATGGAGGGAGCGGCCCGGGGGTGGGGGTGTGGGAGCTGCAGGGTTGGAGCAAGAGGAGCGGCCCGTGGGCGCAACGGGGCTTGCAGCGGGGCTCGCAGCGCGCCGCGGCGAGCCCGGCGGCCTGTGCCAAGCGGTATGTCGCATCATCGCCGCACAGCGTAGAGACCATGGCGCGCAGCGGCGGGGGCCATGCGATGCCGCCAGTCGCGCCATGATGCGCCCCCCCCCATGTGCTGCCCGTGCCCCCCATCAACCCGTCACCCCCTACAAAACCCGTGTTTGTGTGGCCCTCCCCCACTCCCGCTCCCGACTGTCCTTCCCCCAGGTACGACGGCGTGCGGCTGCTGGACCTCAAGTCCGTCAAGGCGGGCCAGCGCAACCTGGCCAAGCTGCCGGGTGAGGAGTGGGGGCGAGGGCTCCAGGGTTAGTGGCGGCGGATAGAGGCGAGGGCCGTGTAGGGTGAAAAGCCGGCATCTGGGATGCCCGGGCGGAACCTGGCAAAGCCCGTTTAGGGGTGGCCCGGGGACTGGCAGAGGGGGAAGCGGGCCGTCAGCCGCAATGCAGGCAGGGCTCATGCAGGGTGAGGGGTAACCACAGGGCATACCATAGCCTCCGGCAGAGAAGGCGGCCGCCAGCTGGGGTAGGCGCCAACTGTGATGCTCGCGCGCACCGGCCCACATCGGCCCTCTCTGCCTCGCCCTCCGCCTACACCTCCTCCCCGCCTTCTTCCCCACCTCCCTGCCCCTCCCCTTCTCCTTCCCCCCTCCTCCATCCCTCCCCAAGGCTGGGACAGCGGCATCCTCTTCTGCACCTACGACCTCCTCATCAGCGGCGAGGGAGGCAAGGCCGCGGCGGCCAGGAAGAGGGCCAGCGCAGCAAGTGAGGCGGGAGAGAGGCAGGGGCGGCGGCGGCGGCGGCCAGGAGGCGGGCTGGCGCCGCACACGGCGGACCGCCACAACAGCGCGGCGGGGCGCGGCGAAGCAGACGGGCGCGCCGGCGCCCTTGGACGGCTACGGTGTGCCGCGGCGGAGCCGGCAGCTCCCGAGCCCCGCTGCAGAGCGCCCGTGCCGATGTGGGTCGCGGCCGACCCGGCGACACCGCGCATGTGCCAATGTGGGTCGTGATGTGGGTCGTGGTCTGGTGGTTGTGTGTGTGGCCTCGCAGGCAGCCGCCGCGCGTCGGAGGCGGGCGGCGGCGGCGGCGCGGCGGGTGGTGGGCCCTCGACGACGCCGGGCGGCGGCGGGGGCCCGCTGGCGGCGCTGACGCCCGGCGGGGTGGACCTGACGCCGCTGGGGGGTCCGCTGGAGGGCGTTGGGCAGGGTGGCGGCACTTCGCTGCGCGGCAAGGATGCCAAGGAGGAGGTCTCGGACGAGTTTGGTGAGCAGTGGGGCTGGGGCGGCTGTTGCCATGTGCCATTTGGCGCCGACGCGGCTGCTGCGACCAGGGGAGGGCTGGCGCTGGGAGGGTGAGCATGCCCTCCCTCCCTGATTTGACCCTCGCCCTTTGTGGCCCCCGCCTCTTGCGCCACTGCCATGCCTGTGTGCCCCCAGGCGAGGGCTCCCGCCTGGCGCAGCTGGTGGACTGGGTGGGGGGAGCCAGCTGGGTGAGAAGGGGGAAGGGCGGCTCGCTTGAAGGGACCGCGGCGCGGTGGCAGTGCGGCCCGAGCGGCAAAGCCAGGCCGCCCCTGGTGGCCTACCCGCCGGCCGCACTGCGGCTCCTGCATCGCCCCTCGACACTCGGGGCCGCACCTGCTTTAGCCAGCCGACCCACCCGCCCTGCAGCCTGCTTGCCTCCCGCCTGGCGCCCAAACCCCACATCCTACCCCCTCCCCATGCCCACCCGCCAGGACGGCCTGCTGGTGCTGGACGAGTGCCACCGCGCCAAGAACTGCCTGCCCAAGGACAACGAGACCAACGACGGCCGCAAGTTCACGCAGAAGGAGAGCAAGACGTCGCGGGTGAGGCCGCCCACCGCCGAGCAGGCACAGGAGGGTGTGCGGGCGGGGCGGGCCTGGGGGATTGCCGCGCCGCGCTGCGCAGCGTGGGGCTGGAGTGAGCGGCCGGTCGCTTGGAGTGTACCTGCTCTGGGACCGGCGGGCTATTCCCTTCGCCCAACCGAGTACCCCTTCCCCTCCATTCCCCTCGCACAACTCAAGGCCGTGGTGGAGCTGCAGCGGCGCTGCAGGGACTCGCGCGTCATGTACGTGAGCGCCACCGGCGCCACGGAGAGCGAGAACCTGTGCTACATGGAGCGCCTGGGGCTGTGGGGCGAGGGTGAGGGGGAAGTGGGAGGGCAGACTGGGGCTGGCGGGGTGGGGCGGCAGGCGGCGCAGTGGGCGGCGGCGAAGCGCGGCGGGAGGCCTACCCCTTGCCCTCTCTGCTCGGGACTTGGGCCACCAACTCCCACAAGACATCCCTGCCCGCCCACCCAACCGCCCACCCGCTACATTTAGGCACGGCCTACCCCTCCAAGAAGGACTTTGTTTCAATGCTCAAGCAGTACGGCGTGCGTGAGTGGCTTGATGGGGTGGGACTTCTGGGAGGGAGGAGGCTGGTTATGTGGCTGGGCTGGCGCGCGCACATGTGCCCCGGCGCCCCACTCGGTCCCAATGCGTCGCGGAGCTCTCCTGTGGCTCTGGCACTACTGTAGCCCTGCACGACAACCTGCACCGCCCAAACTTATTTGATGCCCACACCAACACCGGCTGGCGCTACGGGCTGGTGGCCATGGAGCTCCCCGCCTACGGCTGCGGCCAGCGCACACACGAACCCTCCCCAACCCCCTCCACTCCCCAACCCCTCCCTTCGTTTCCCCCATGCCCCCAGGCGCCATGGAGCTGGTGGCCATGGAGCTCAAGCAGGCCGGGGCGTACCTGGCGCGCACGCTCAGCTACGAGGCAAGAGCGATGCGCCCACTGCACCGGGGCTTCTTGCAAAGCACAGCGACGCGCAGGCCGTGCTGCCAGGGGCTGCTGGGCAGAGCGGGCCGGGCAGGACGCTGCGACATCCCGCGTCGCGCTCCCACGGCGCCCTACCGGGTCCGAAGCCTTCCCCGCCAGCCCCCACCCTCCCTCCCAGCCCCCAACCCGCAATTCCGTCCACCGCCCACTCCATCCGCACCCCACCCGCAGGGTGTCAAGTTTGAGCTGGTGCCGGTGCGCACCAACGGCCCCTTCAAGGCCATGTACGACTCGGCCGCGGGGCTGTGGCAGGACCTGCACACCGCGCTCAGGGAGGAGGGGGCGAACAGCGGCAAGCCCAAGGTGCGGTAGCGTGTTGGCCAGGTGTGTGCTTTTGCCGCGGTAACGCAACGATTGGTATTGACTGACGCCTGCCTGCCTGCCTGCCTGCCTGCGGCTGGCGCCCCCGCAGAAGGAGATCTTCTCGCAGTTCTACGGCGCCCAGCTGCGCTTCTTCAAGCAGCTCTGCACCGCCGGCAAGGTGCGCGCTGTTACCGCCACACGGCCGACCATTAGCGGGCCCTCACACGGCACACCCGCCGCTCCCAGCATGCCGGGCACCACGCGCCCTGCCGCCCTGCCGCCCCCTCGCCTCCCTCCTCTCCCTTCCCCGCGCCCTCCCTCCATCCAACCCACCCTCCCGCCACCCCGCCCTCCCGCCACCCCTCCAGGTGGACCGGGTGGAGGAGCTGACCAAGGAGGCGCTGGCCCGGGGCCAGTGCGTCGTCATCGGCCTGCAGTCCACGGGTGCGCCTGCGTGCATGGGCGGGGCGGGGCGGGGCAGCTTGGGCGGCGCCGACCCACATGCCGCCGCCGCAGTTGCCAGGCAGCCTTCCAA
>BDDC01000955.1:0-15443 GCA_001662425.1 Chlamydomonas sphaeroides | reverse complement strand
CCCCCCGCTACCCCCCCCCCCCCCCCCCCCTTCCCCCCCCCCCCCCCGCCTGTCAGGCGAGGCGCGCACCGCCGCCTACGTGGCGGCCAACGGCGGCTCCGACGCGCTGTTCGACTCGTTCGACTTTGACAGCAGCGCGCAGGAGATCCTGCTGGGCCTCATCGGCGCCTACCTGCCGCCCGGCAGCAGGCGGGCGGCGGAGCTGGCGGACAAGGCCAAGGCGCTGCGGCTGCCGGGCAACCCGCTGGTGCGGCCTGGCGAGAGCCGGTGTTTGTGTTGCGGTGTGACAATCACTAGCTAGGTGCTCATGCAGTCACTGGAGCTCGAGAGCTGGCACATGAAGGGGGGGGGGGCTGCGGCTGCCGGAAGAAACCGCTGGTGCGGCCTGAAGCCAGCGGCATAAGGGAGCACTGGGTGCACAGGTCCTCGGCCCGCGCTCGTGGCCCTTGCCACACGCCTAGCCCGGCGCAGCCTCCCCTCACCGCCCGGGACACCCCCGCCTTGCCGCCTCTCTTCCCCACGCTCGCACACTGCCCGCGCCTGGATCCTGCTGCCTGCCCAACCGCACTCTTCGCCGCCCGCCCAGGACATCCTGATCAACGGGCTGGGCTTTCTACTGCCTGCCCCCCAAACACACACACATACACACTTTGCCCGCGCCTGCTCCGCTTTACCCCGCCAGGACGACCTGATCAACAGGCTGGGTGGCCCCGACGCGGTGGCCGAGATGACGGGCCGCACCAAGCGCATGGAGAGGCAGGAGGGCGGCGGCTGGAAGTACGTCAGCCGCAACACGGGCGGCAGTATGGACGCGGTGAGGGTGCTGGCGGAGGGCCCACGTGTGCCTAGGGGCCGGCGGCCAACTGAGTGGGACTGCCAGCCTGCGCCTTGCCAACCCACGCCGTCGCCAAGCTAGCGCACCTGCTCATCGCGGCCCTGCGCCCCTCCCTCCCCTACCTCCCCTACCTCCCCGCCCGCTCCCTTCCTCAACCCCCAGGCCAACCTGCACGAGAAGCAGCTGTTCCAGGAGGGCAAGAAGCTGGTGGCCATCATCAGCGACGCAGCGTCCACCGGCATCAGCCTGCAGGTGGGAGGGGCAGGAGGACCGCGGGGTGAGAGCAGGGGCCCGGCCGGGGTTCGGGACGGTGACGAGGCTGGGGCGGGCACTGGCCGTGTCGGGCCGCCCAGCCTGCCTTCATGCGCCGTGCGTGCGCTGGCGCGCCGCCGCCCTCATCGTGCTGCCACTCCGCCGCTCTGGCAGGCGGACCGCTCCAAGCCCAACCAGCGGCAGCGGGTGCACATCACGCTGGAGCTGGCGTGGAGCGCCGACAAGACGGTGAGGGGGCAAGGAGGGAGGAGAGGCGGAGGGAGGAGCGAGGAGCGAGTAGGGAGAGGCGGCGCTGCTGCAGGCGCAGCAGGGGTCCTGCTGCCTGCATGGCTGTCTCCTAGGGGGCGAGGGTGGCGGCTGTGCACGCAGCTGCCCACCCCTGCCGCGGCTGCTGCCTCGTGCGCGCACCACCCTCATTCCCCGGCCTCGACTCTCCTCATGGCTTCCCCTCTTCCCCACGCCCCCACGCCCCTCCGGCCACCCCAGGTCCAGCAGCTGGGCCGAACGCACCGCTCCAACCAGGTGCGCGTGGTTGCCAGTCTCTGTCTGGACGTCGCCACCCTTGCCCCCTCGCCCCCCCCACCCCCTTCCTCCCATACTCCTCCCGCCCCAAACAGGCCCAGCCGCCGCTGTACGCGGTGGTGTCGTCCGACATATCGGGCGAGCACCGCTTCGCCTCAGCCGTGGCCTCGCGCCTCATGCAGCTGGGCGCGCTCACGCACGGCGACCGCAACGCAGTCAGCGCCGTGGACGTGCTGGCGGGCTCCAACTTCCACAGCACGTGAGGGCCGCCGCGGGGGGCAGGGCAGGCGGAGGCGTACGGGCCTCGCTAGCAGGGTTACCCCGGCGCATGGGTACTCGCCGCTTGCTCCCTGAGTCACGTGGGGCTCTAGCCGACCTCGGCGCCGATCCGGCACCCTGCCTCACTCTTGGCTTTTCCCCGACCTGCACCGGCTTGTGTCCGTTCCCCGCCCCATTCCTTCCCAGTCCTGCCCCCCTTCACCCCAACCCAGCTACGGTCCCCGCGCGCTGTCCAAGCCCGCCTCCCTGCCCTCTCACCCCTGTCCTACCTCTCGGCCCCCTGTCCTTCACTGTCCCCCTCCCTGTGCCTCGCCCTACCCCACCCCAGCTACGGCCCCCGCGCGCTGTCCAAGCTGTACAAGCTCATCCGGGGCGTGCTGGACCCGTACGACCCGCTGTCCGCGCTGTACGGCATCAACCCCGAGTGGCTGCGCAACGAGCTGACCGACAAGGGCCTCGAGCCCGGCAGCAACGAGTGGCGCACCCAGCGGCAGCAGCTGCTCGAGGTGCGGTGCTAGGGGAGCGCGCTGGGCTGCGCTGCGTGCGTGTGGAGGCCGCGGTGTCGCCGCTGGCATGCTATCCTTAGCGCAACAAGGGCGCCTTGATCGCGACCTGCGCACGTGTGCGATGGGCGGGGCGGGGCTGCGCTGGGCGGGGCGGGGCTGCGCTGCGTGGGCGCGTCGCCGCTCGCTTCCTAGCGCGGCGCTGCGCGAGCCCTGGCGCCTGCTTACTGAACCCAATCCCTCGCCGCTCCCACCCACCTGCACCATACAACCGCTTGGCGCCGCAGGACTTCATCGCGCTTGCGGAGGACGAGCTGACGGCGGTGGGGCTGATCAAGGACGACGGCGAGGGCGGCACGGCCATAGCGGGCGGCATGATGAAGGAGAAGGAGGTGCGGGCCGCGGAGGAGGGCGGCGGCGGAGGGGTGCAGCAAGCTAGAACGCTCCCCTTCCCGCTTCCTCCTTGCGAACTCTCCTTATTCCCCCACCCCGACCCACGCCCCGCAGTCCCAGTCCGGCGGCGTCAACCGGCTGCTGAACCGGCTGCTGGGGGTGCGGGTGGACATGCAGCAGCGCATCTTCCAGTACTTCACCGCGCTGCTGGTGGGGCGGAGGGTCAGGGAGGGTCAGAGAGGGTCAGGGAGGGAGGCGCGCGCGCCGCTGCTGCTGCTGGCAGGGGCGTGCTGCACCGGCTGCTGCTGCAAGGGGGCGCGGGCTGGCGACACCTGCGGGCCCCCTCCCACCGCCAGCCGCTCGCAGCCCTCTCTCCTGGCCCTCCGCTCACCTGCTGTGGCCCCCGGGGCCCCGCCCCTCCTGCGCCCCTGCCGCCGCCCGCCAGGACGCTGAGGTGCTGGACGCCAAGCGCCGCGGCGAGTACGAGACGGGCATCGTGCGCCCCACCTGCGGCGACATCAAGCTCAAGCAGCAGGAGGTGCGCCCCCCCCCGACGCGCCCCGGCGTGCAACACCGCGTTGAAGCATAGAGCACAGAGCATAGCATACATGGAGCATACATGCGCCTGCGTGTGCGTGCGTGTGTGGCAGCTCTGGCCGTGGCCTTGTGTTGGCTGCGTCTCCAGGCTTAGCCGGTTGTTTTACCTTTCTCGTCGGGTCGTCTCACTCCCTTGTGGGCCCACCTCCGCGCATCCCACCCACCTACCCACCCACCCACCCTATCCCGCCAGGCCATCTTCATGTCGCCCTGCATGAAGCAATGTAGCATTGTTGTCCCCTCCTCACCTCGCCTCCTCCCTCGTCTCCACGCCTCCATCCATCCCACACACCCACCCCACTCGCAAGCGGGCCCCATCCCACACACCCCTCCCTCCCACAAGCAGGTCATCTTCATGTCGCCCGACAGCCGCATCACCACCACCCACTATGAGTTCGCCGCCGACCGCGGCATCCCCTGGGAGGAGGCCCTGCGCATCTACGAGCGCGAGGTGCGGCCCTGCTTGGCTGCTGCCGCTGCAGCAGCGGCCCGTGGCCCGCGGCCTCTGCTCTGTGGGGTAGGCAGGGCGGGCGCGGCTGTCACGATCTCGGCCGCCGCATCCGCCCCCTGCAGAAAGAGGAGGAGGAGCACACGACGTTCCACTACAACGTCAACGATGCCAACGGCGTCGTCACCGTGCTGCTGGTGAGTGTGCGCTGCACGCAACCAGCAGCCTGAATGACCGGGACCGCCCCCGCCCGGCCGTAGCGCCTGCGGCTCCTTGGCCCCTTCACCAACATGCCTCCTCCGCTCCCGCGCCGCAGGCCATCGGCCGCAACGAGCGAGGCCGGCGGCTGCTGGGCCGCGGCCGGGGGCGCACCGCCGCGCCCGCCTACTTCCGCCTCATCCGCCCCGCCACGGGGTACGGCAAGGACATCGACCGCGATGTGAGTGAGGCCGGCGGTCCCAGCCTGGGGTCGGGCGGTCGCGGCCAGGGGGTCAAGGCACAGAATGCCACTTGTTGCCCCTCTCCAATACCTCACTCGTGCGTGCCCCGCCTGCTCCTGATGCCGCCCCCATGACTGCAGGAGCTGCGGCGCAAGTACCGGCAGGTGTCGGAGGAGAAGCTGACGGGCAGCTGGCTGAAGCGGCACTGGCGGGATGAGTACCAGCGCAACATGTGAGCCGCCGGGGGGAGCTGGGACCCCTGGGGGCCGCACACCTGCCTTGCTGGAGCCCCGTGGCCTTCCCGTGCACATGTGGCCCTCCCATGGTGCCGCGCTTCCCACGTCCGCCCTCACTGCGCGGCACCCACCTCTACCACCTCCCCTTCACCACCTGCCCCCCCAACCCCCCCCCCCACTCCCGTACCCCTACTCCATCCCTCCAACCCGAACAGGGCCCAGCGCATGCAAGCCATCCACCTGGTGTCGGGCTCGCTGCTGCCGCTGCTGCCCACGCTGGACAACATCATCCGCGGGGGAGGCAGGAAGGGGTGAGCAATGCGCAGGGGGCGGCGGGGACCTCGAGGTGCCGGGCCTGTGGGGCTCTCGGGCCCGCTGGCGCAGCGGCGGCAAGAGGGACAAGACGCTCGGCCCTGTGCAGTCCTGTGAGAGGAGCCCCTTCACACGCTCCTCCGCCTCCCCTGCCCCTCTCCTCCCTCTCGCGCCTCGCAGGCAGCAGCTGCAGGTCATGCGGGTCGTCACCACCGACGGCAACCACCAGGCGAGGCACACCCGGGGGCTGCTGCTGGTGGTGGGGCTTGGGGCACCACCGGGGCTGGGGCACAACCGCAAGGCACTGCCGCCGTCGTTGCTATCAACCTGATGGATGCTGGCTTTGTTAAACAACCCCGGTCCTCCACCTCGCCACCGCCCCTGCCCCCCAACCCTCTGGCCGCAGGTGCTGGGCATCCACGTGGACCCGCACCGCGTGGCCGAGGTGGTGGCGCGCGTCAAGGAGCTGGCGCCCTTCAAGCCCTGGCAGCTGGCGCAGGCGGCCGCCGGCAAGAGTGAGCGGCGCAGGGGCCTGCGGGGCCAGGGGCTGGCAGGGGGGCAGCGGGAATGTGGGCAGGGTTGGTGGTGGCGGATGTGGGGTTGTGACGTTCGCCCTGGTGCCGCCCCGGCCACAGTCAACCAGCCGGACGCGGAAGCTGCCGCGCCGGCGGCCGGCGGCGCAGCGCAGGAGCTGCTGGCGCTGCCGGCGCCCCGCGGCGACGGCGAGGCGGCGGCGGACCGGGAGGAGGAGGACACGGACGGCACGGGGATCTCGGAGGAGGACGAAGGGGAGGCTGAGGAGCGCGCGGCCAAGCGCCGCGCGCGTGCGGCGGCGCGTCGGCGCTCTGCCGCCGCCGGCGGAGGTCCCAAGCGGCAGCGCCGCAAGCGCGACTGGCTCGAGGCCAAGGGCACCGCGGGCGCGGATGAGGAGGTGCGTGCAAGTGGCGGCATACAGGTCAACGCAAGCGGCACGATGCACGCGGGGCGCCGTGGGCTCGCCGTCCTTGGTGGCGTTGCCTGATAGCGCCGTGCTGTGCTGCCCTGGATGCTGTCTTTGGCTGCCCACAGGACGGCGACGCCACGGAGCGGCAGCAGGCGCTGCTCGGCTCCGGTATGTGGGAGGAGTCGGCCTTCCTCAAGACCAAGAAGGTGAGCCGCCCCTGCCTCACACACTCCCGGCCCGGTTTTTGGGCGCCGCCGCACGTTACCGGCTGCCCGGCTATCGCCCCGCTAGGCCGCAACCAGTGTGCCGCTGAAGGCTCGGGACCGGCTGCCCGGCGGCCTGAACACCGCCGGTCCAGTCGCTAACCTTGCCGTACACCCCAACCGCCACAGGCCGCCGAGCCCACGCCCGCCACCGGCAAGCGCCGCCTGGGTCGCCCGCCCAAGGCCACGCCCGCCACCGGCGCCACGCCCGTCACCACGGGCGGCGCCCGCAAACAGCCCGACGAAGACGAAGACGAGGACGAGGATGAGGACGGCGAGGGCGAGGGCACCGAGGCCTCGGGCCGGACCAAGGTCGGCCGGCGCCGCTGGCGGCCCTCGCTGCGGCCTGGCTCCACCGTCAAGGCCCTGGTGCTGCGGTCGCCGCTGCCGGGCAAGGGCCTGGACGAGGACGAGGATGAGGAGGCGGCCGGCGACAGCGCCATCGAGGCTGCGGAGCAGGCGGAGAAGGAGGGCGACGGCGAGCAGGAGGGCGACGGCGACGCCCGCCGCGTGCGCTTCAAGCAGGGCAAGGCCGGCGGGCGGCTGCGCAAGCAGCAGCCGGCCGAAGAGGAGGCCGCGCCTGACGGCGTGGCGGAGCAGGCGGGCGAGGTCGGGGCGGGCGCTGCGGACGCGGCAGCCGTCGAAGACGACGATGAGGGGCCGCTGGTGCGTCGGGCCAGCCTGGGTCAGGCGGGCAGTGGGGTGCGCATCACGGGCAGGCGCTCCGCGCGGCGGCGGCGCAGCAGCTTCTCGGCGCTGAGCAGCCACCTGGAGGAGGCTGCCGGCGAGCAGGCAGCGGAGCAGGAGGAGGCGGAGGAAGCAGCCGCCGGTGCCGGCGGCAAGGCGGGCAAGGCCGCGCGCGGCGCCCGCTGCGCCGCCGCTGCCATCATCGAGTCGAAGGGCGGTTTCGAGGGGGAGGCGCAGCAGCAGCGGGAGGAGGAGGACGAGGACAAGCCGCTCAAGCGCGGTGGCAAGCGTGCAGCCGTGCGGCGGACGTCTCGCTCGGGCCGGCGGCTCAGGTCGGCCGCCCGCCGCGCCGCCGAGTCGGATGGCAGCGCCAGCGGCGAGGAGGAGGATAGCGATGACGACCAGACCACTGCCAAGCGCCGGCGGGGCGCGGGCGCGGCCGGGCGCGCCGGTCGGCGGCGGTCGACGGTTGAGGAGGATGTGGAGCTGACTGAGGAGTTGTCTGAGGACGAGGCCGCGTACTCGGAGCACGATGACGACAGCGATGGCGATCCGCTGCCGTCCGACAGCAACGACGCCGAGGTCGGCGGCGGCAGCGGCGCCGACAGCGACGGCGGCGACGGGGCAGCGCGGCCGGCGGCGCGGCGGGGCCGGCGCACGGCAGCGGCGGCCAAGCAGGAGCCGCCGGCGCCGCAGCAGCAGCTACCGGAGGAGGACGAGGAGGGCGACGCGCTGATGGCTGGAGCGCAGGTGGAGGAGGTCGCTGTTGCGCAGGCGGAAGTTCTGCTCGGCGGCGGGGAGCTAGGCGCCGGCGGCAGCGGCCAGTGCAGCGCGGGCGAGGAGCCACGCCCGGCCAAGGCGCCGGCGGCAGCGCAGGGCCTTGCGCAGGAGGCCGGCGCGTCGTCGGGGCCGGCGGGCGGCGCCGCCCGCGGCGTCAAGCGGCGCTCCAGGGTCGTGTGCGACAGCGACGACGAGGCGGCGGCGGAGGCAGCGGCGCGGGAGGGCTCTGTGACGCCCTCGGGCACACGCGCGACGCCCATGGCCACGGCGGATCGCGACGAGGACGGGAATGAGGACGACCTGCCGCTGCGCAGGACGGCGCCGCCGAGCGCGCAGCGCACAGCCCCGGCGGCAGCGGCAGCGCAGGCGGCGCAGGCGGCGGGCCAGCAGCAGCAGCGCAGCGGCGCGGGCTCGGCGCCTGGCAGCAAGAGCCGGCAGCTGCTGGCGAGCAGTGTCCTGGATGAGGCCTGCGACACCAGCCGCCGCACGTCCCTTGGCGACACCGTCGACACCGTCATGTCTCCTCCTCCCGCCGGACGCCAGCGCAAGGCCGGCGTCTCGGCCGCCGCAGCAGCAGCCGAACCGCGGCAGGATGCGGCCGACGCGCCGGCCCCCAAGGTGCCACGCCTGTCGCCGGCGCCCACAGCCGGCCCGCGCCAGCCCTCGCCCGCCACGTCCACGGCGGACCCGGCCGCGGCAGCGCCGGCCGGCGCCGGCGCCTGGCCGGCCGTGTTCAGGCCCGGCGCTGCCGCGGCCACGGGCCTGCAGCAGCAGCCTTCACTGGAACTTTCGGCTGCCGGCCCCACCACTGCACCTCGCGCCGCCACCGGCGGTGCTACGGACCTGGTGCATGTCGTGGCCGCGGCAGGGCGCGACCCTCAGGCCCAGCCGACGGCGGTGGTTGCTGTGGCGGCGGCCGGCGGCCCGGATGCGGCTGCGATGCAGGTGGCGCTGACGGCGGCGCAAGCCCGGCACGCGGCGGCGCTGGCGGAGGCGGACGCCAAGCACGCGGTGGAGCTGGCGGCGCTGCGGGAGGAGCACCAGCGCGACTTGCGCGCCAAGCTGATGCGGGTGCGCACTCTGAGGGCTGCCCTCGTAGCTCATATTGATTCTATCGAAACAACCACGGTTTGCAGCGTGGGCCGCCGCAGAAGGGCTGCCAGCACAGGTCGGCATGCGCTGAACGGCCGCTCACGGCACGGCCCCGCTGGACCCTTCCGCTTGAACCCTGTGAGGATCACGCGCGCCCAGCTCCACCTCCCGGTTGCCGCCACTGCGTGGGCCTCCATCGCTGCAGGCTCGCGACCTGGGCATGCAGCGCGCCAAGGAGGACGCCGCCCGGGCCCAGGCCCAGCTGGCGGCCGAGCTGGCGGCCGCGCAGGCCGTGGCCGAGGCCGCCGATGCGGCGCGGCATGCCCTGGAGGCGCAGATGGCGGCAGAGCGGGCGGCGGCCGTGGCAGCGCGCGCCGCGGCGGAGCGGCAGCTGCAGGAGCTGCAGGCGCAGCTCCGAGCGCTGCAGGAGCGGCAGCAGCAGCAGCAGCCGGGCGGCATTACGGCGGCGGCCGAGGCGGCGCTGCCGAGCCGCGACGACGTGCTGGCAGCCATTGCTGCGCACAGCGGCGACGGCGGCATCACGGCGCCCGACCTGCTGCGGCTGTTCAAGGAGGCGGCGGCGGGCGTTGGTGGCGGCGCGGGCTGGGAGCGGCGGCTGCGCAGCGCGGTGGCGGAGGTGCTGCAGGGGCTGGTGGATGAGTTTGACGTGATGCGGGAGGGCGCGGGCTCGCGGCGGCCCTCGGTGGACGTGGAGTGCGCGGCCACCACGTTCAAGGCACTGTGAGCGCTCCGTGCTGGATGGGGGGATGTCGGCGTGTTGGGGCTGTGGGCCCCGTGCGACGACGCATTGGGGTTTCGACACGCGCTGGGGTCGGGAGTTTGGAGGGGCTGGGCTGGGACAGTTTGGACTGGCGGCGTTGGGGAGTGCGCCGCGGCAGAGACAGCGCAGGTGGTGCGGCATTGTGGGCGGCAGGCAGGCAGGCAGGCAGGGCAGCAGCGCGCTGGCAGTGGAATGCATGGTGATGACGCAAGGGGGCGCGTACATGTCGGCGCGGCACCGCATTGGTTACTTGAGGCGGCTGGTGCCTTGCTTGTGTTGTGGATGTATCATACGGTATGGCTTGTAGTGTGAGGCCCTGGTGGGGCCCTGATGAGGCCCTGGTGGGGCATTGTATGTAGGACCTTGCATTGTGGGTCGTGGGGCTGCAGCGGCTCCGGTACCGCCTGTCTTGCCGCATAGGCCACGGGCGCGGTGCATGGTTTGCCTGGTGGCGAGGACGGGGGCGAGGAACACGTTGCAACCTTACACGTTGCGCCGGCCCAGGTAGCGGTCGTGGCCGCGCAAGTCAAGCGGCGCTATCTAGTTCCTAATAATAATGCCTCTTATGCTCCCACAGCTACCTGCCTCAAACAGGCCCGGTCTACAAGCCTGCAAGACCAACCAGCCTTCTTCTCACCAGGGCCTGCCTAATCCTGCCTGCAAGCCTACACTACCAACTAACACGACTGTCGCTGAGCAGCAGACTTGATTACACAGAACACGGCCCAACTGTCTATGCAGGGCCGAGCAAGCCTGAGTTGGCAACACCACGGTACCCCCGGTGCGCAGCGGACATACAATAGGTGAGGCTCTTCAAAACACGGGTTCGATCACAACGCATAGGGATGGTGGGGCGGGGCCCGGCGCTTATGCGTCCGGGCCACATGCCTAGGGTCACGAGCATCAGCACAGAGGGGCTGACGGGATCACACGTGTGTCACAACGGAAATGAATTCAAGCATCGGCCTAGCCCAAGATGATCCATGCGGCAGGCGTGCCGCTTGCAACACACACAAGCCCTATCTAGGGCTTCACACCGACAGGACTACACAGAACTCCAGGCAAGTTCACACGCGGCGTAGCCTCAGCCGCTGCTTTTGCTGACTCGCTCCGCTCAGTTCTTGTAGCGGCCGTAGCACAGCACGTAGTGCCTCTCCTCGCAGTCCTCCGCATAGGCACTGAGGGAACGGAGGCAGGGGATGTCGGGATAGGCAGCACGGGCCGCGGGGCATGGGCAGCGTCAGGGAGGGGGTTGGGGGACGCTCGGCGCTATGCCCCAAGCCCGCTTCGCCGGACCGTGCCAGTTGGTGCCGTTTGCCAAATCCAATGTGGTTCGCCTGCCACCGACCGCGACCGGGTACCGTAAGGGCTCGGGACGCGCCCTCTAGAGGGGGGAGAGTGTAGAGGTAGGGCTACACTACTTCTGACATCCTAGGACAGGTTTTGTTCTGCGACAGCCCCTCCTCCCCCGCATCCCCGAGCGCCGCTCACCCTCCGTTGCCCTTGGGGTCCACGTAGGCGCAGTAGGGGCCCCGCTTGCCGCCCAGCCAGCAGCCCTGCAGGAGGAGGGATCCGGACGTAGCGGGGCGGGTTGGTACAGGTGCGGATGCACAGCAGGTGCAGCTGAGCTCAGCAGCCCCAATCCGCAGCGGCGCCCCGGCTGCTCAGTGCGCGCACGTCCAACACACTCACCTTCTCGTTCTCATAGCACAGCTGCTTGGTGGGCTCTGCGGGCGGGCGGGCAGGCAGGCAGGGCCGCGGGTGAGCATGCATGCATGCATGCATGCATGCATCTTACAGCATCACGACATGAGGTAGGCAGGTGGGCAGCGCAGCATTGATACGCGCGCAAGGCCCGAAGAAGCATGGCCTTACTTGAGGTGCAAGAGGCCAAGAGCTACCGCAGTTTGCATCCCGGCTCCCAGGTCCCAGCGACCCACCCGTCATGCGCTTGTTGTTGTACGGCACCAGGTAGTAGCCCTTGTCGTAGCAGAAGTCGTAGGCTGCGTTTGGGGGCAGAGGGGCGGAGGGGCAGCGGCGGGGCGTTGAGAGCACGGCGACGGCCGCAGTGAGGGTCCGCAGTGGCGGCTAGCTGGGCCACCAGCAACCTGGCTACACCCGGCCCACGGCTCACCCTCGTCGTAGGTGTACTTCCAAGTAGAGGCGATGTAGACGTACTTCTTCTTGTACAGAAAGGCCTCGTGGTCCTTGGCTGCAGAGCGAGGGACGGGGAGAGGGGGCAAGCAAGTGCGGCGCAGGAATCTGAGGACGGAGGCACGCACTGGGCAGACGTTGACCGCTCAGGCGGCGATGGACAGCCAGCTTATGAAGATATCCGCATTATCTTACCAGGAGGGGGCGGCGAGCGGCGCTGCGGAGGCGGCGAGCGGCGGGAAGGGGGCTGGCTGCGGGGCGGAGGCGACAGGCGGCGGGGAGGAGGCGAGAACTTCTTCCTCTCCTCCTTCTTGGGCGGCGGCGAGCGCTTCTCCTCCTGCTTGGGCGGTGGCGAGCGCTTCTCCTCCTGCTTCTTGGGCGGTGGCGAGCGCTTCTCCTCCTGCTTGGGAGGGGGCGAGCGCTTCTCCTCCTTAGGAGGGGGCGAGCGCTTCTCCTCCTGCTTGGGCGGCGGCGAACGCTTCTCCTCCTCGCGCTTGGGCGGCGGCGAACGCTTCTCCTCCTCCTTGGGAGGGGGCGAGCGCTTCTCCTCCTCGCGCTTCGGGGGTGGCGAGCGCTTCTCCTCCTCCTTGGGAGGGGGCGAGCGCTTCTCCTCCTCGCGCTTCGGGGGTGGCGAGCGCTTCTCCTCCTCCTTGGGCGGGGGCGAGCGCTTCTCCTCCTCGCGCTTCGGAGGTGGTGAGCGCTTTTCCTCCTCCTTGGGCGGGGGCGAGCGCTTCTCCTCCTCCTTCTTGGGCGGGGGCGAGCGCTTCTCCTCCTCCTTCTTGGGCGGGGGAGAGCGCTTCTCCTCCTCCTTCTTGGGCGGGGGCGAGCGCTTCTCCTCCTCCTTAGGCGGAGGGCTGTCGATCTGGAGGTGAGGCGAGAGGGTAGGACAGGAAACGGAGAATCAGAGCAGCGGCGCCGCGCAGGCAGGGACGCGGTGCTGACACTGCGAGTACCCGACACGGGGTGTGCGCGCGGCGGACGCTGTGCAGGCAGTGGCAGCTGTCGCACGACAGCATGGCTTGGCTGCGGTACATAAGGACGACAACATGGCAGAGGCATGTGCCCCGACCGGCGGCGGGCTCACTTTCTTGTCCTTATCCTTGTCCTCCTTCTCGTCATCAAACTTGTCGTCGAACAGGTCCTTCTTCTTGTCCAGCGACTGGAAGTCCTTGATGTTGCGGAGGTCGTCGCCGCCATCAAAGGCCTCCAGGTCTTGCGCGCTGGCGCCTGCGGGCGAAGGCAGGGGCGAGGTGCGGGGCGGCGGCGATGGTGGGAGACCCAGCCCATGGCCGGGGCGCGCGCGGTGTGCGGTGTGTGGTGGTGAGCGTGGGGGTGCGGCAGCATCTTGCTTGGGTTAAGGAACGCAGCGGCAAGGGCATTAGGGAGGCAGTGCGGCGCGAGCTTGGGGCTGGCGGCACGAACCCGGGCGCGCGCGGTGCCCTTGCCCGACCCAGTTCGCCCGCCCGACCCACCGCTGGGGCAGCAGAGCATGATGGCGGCGGCCGCCAGCAGCAGCAGGGCCGCCGCGTTGAGCGACGAAGCCCGGGAGCGGGCCATGGCGGCGATGGGTCACGAACGGACGAGGCGGTTTGGGGGAAGAAATCTGGGGTGTTCACTGGGAAGCTGTCGGGCCTCGGTCTTCAGCGGGTCTGCGGCGACGTGATCGGAAGCACTGGGCGAGTTCGGCTGCCTCACGTGGCTTAAGACCATGCCCGAGCCACTCTGGGAGCGCGCTGCGAATACGCATCTCTCAGGGCAGGCGCCTGTCAGGGGGCGTGCGAGGGCCCAGTCCAAGAGTGCGAGGCCGTACGCCCGCCCCGCCCTCGCCGCGCGTCCCGCACTCGCCGCGCGTCCCGCACTCGCCGCGCGTCCCGCACTCGCCGCGCCCGCCCCGGCCAGCCGGCATTCTACTGTAGAACCAGCGTGGAAGGCAATGGAGGGTGTCCAAGAAGGCCGCCAGTACTGGCAGCCCGGGGACTCGAAGACCGTACCGGTTAGAGTGCTGAAGTAGGTGACGGTGTGAAGTCAAGGGACAGCTCCTACGCGTTTGTGGGGACGACGTGGGAGGAGCAGCACCGCCGTCCCGCCCTTGCCGCGCGTCGTGTCCTCGCCGCGCCCGCGTGCCCTGCCCTCGCCGCGCCCGCCGCGCGCGCTCCGCCCGCTACGCACTCGCCGCCCGCTCCGCACTCGCCGCCCGCTCCGCCCCCCGGTGCTGCGACTGCGCCGGCTGGCCACTACATTGTCGCATCGCAGACACTTACAGCGGCGTGCGGCGAGAGGCGCGAAAGGAGCGTGCTCAAAGGCGCAGTGCGCGATGTGGGGGCCGGGGGGCTCTGCGCCAGTGCTCGTTGGAGACGCGCCGACACGCATGCCCACCCGCCGATGTCCCCGGCGCCCCCAGCGCCACGGCGATGCCCACCACCCACGTTAGACCCTATGACCGCCTGGCCAGACCTCCTGCGTCTGACTCCCACACTGACGCCCCCTGCAAGGAGGCACGACGCATCTCCGAGAGAGGGGTGCGGCGGTGCTGCCCGGTGCTGCTGCTGCTGCGGGCCGCGGCCTCGATCTGCTCCGTGCGGGGCGGGGCGCTGCCGAGAGTGAGGGAGCGAGCGCATGATTGCAAGAAGGCACACGGATACGGCAGCAGGGGCTCGGCTGTGCCATGGCTCGCTGAGTGGCGAGGGCTCGGACCTGGGGCGTGCGTGGCGGTGGCAGGTACCGCATTGCCCGGCTTGGTGCACATACGGGTCAAGGGCGCGGTGCGGGTTCGGTGTGGAGGACTGTGTAGCAACCTCGCCAGGTGTTACACTGCCGTTATCCAGTGCGTTCGTGCCTGCCAGCGCGAGCCCCGCTCATCAATCGGTTCCCGGTCAACCAAGACCAGGGCCAGACAGCAACGTACCGCACTGCCTACCACACGGTTTGCCTACGTCACCACAAAAGCTGATTGTCACCTCACAGCCTACCAGCACACAATAGCCGCTGCACAGGGCGCAGGGGTCGATCACGACACAACGTGGTGGGCCAGGGGCCGGCGCAGTTGCGACCTGACCACAAGCCTAGGGTCACGAGCATCAGCAGCTCAGGAAGGCTGATGGGCTCACGTGGGGTGGGGTGTCACAGCCCGAGATGAATTCTAGCAGCATCCTAGCACAGGTCACAGCTGATCCGTCCGGGCACCACATGCCGCTTGCCAAGACACAGGCCATGTGGCCACACACCGAACCCCACACTGATCTGGGCTCCTAGCACGTTCACACCCACACGCCCCTAGTCAGCACACTCGCTCCGTTCACGCCTTGTAGCTAGCATAGCACAGCACGTACTGCTTCTCCTTGCAGTCCTCCGCGTACGCACTGAGAGACGTAGGCGGGACGAAGGGCAGGCAAGGGGCCAGGGCACAGGCAGCGCCGTTAGACCCTCTGGGTGTGCGCGTGCTGGGGCTCTGGGAGCACTAGGCGCCCACGCCTGAAATCTGCCTTGCAAAGCGTTGAGGCGCTCATGCCCCAAACCCTCTTAGCCAAACCGTGCCAGGTGGTGCCGTCTGCCCCTCCTCCCCCGCAGCCCCGAGCGCCGCTCACCCTCCGTTGCCCTTGGGGTCCACGTAGGCGCAGTAGGGCCCCCGCTTGCCGCCCAGCCAGCAGCCCTGCGAGGACGGCGGTGGGCGGTGGGTCAATTTTCGGCTTAGGTAGCGATTGAGTAACACGAGGGAGCCTGCTGCTCTCCTGGCCGTGCCGCTCACGACCGCACATCCCCCTTGGCCCCTGGCCCTGCAGCCAGCGCAACGCACCTTCTCGTTCTCATAGCACAGCTGCTTGGTGGGCTCTGCGGGGCGGGGGGGCGGGATGGGAGCGAGGGCAGGGCAGCACAGATGGGCACCGGTGGAGGAGATGTCTCTCTAA
>BDDC01000954.1:1450-12204 GCA_001662425.1 Chlamydomonas sphaeroides | reverse complement strand
TCCCCCCCGGGGGGGGGGGGGGGGGCGGCGTAACGAATTCTTCTTCTTCTTCCTACTCTACGTAGCATCGATCGGACAAGAAGGGCCAGGTCGCATCCTTGTCCGATATTTCCTAGAGTAGGGTATAGGAACGTCGGGGAAAAAGGGCCAGGTGGCATCATTGTCCGATGTTTCGTTGTAAAGGGGAAAGGACGGGGATGCGTTACAAAGACGCCACGCGGCACAGGCCAGAGCATTCCTAGCATAGGTCATGGGCCGGGCGGCGATGCGCCGGGCGGCGGAGGCAGAGGGGATGCCGTTGTAGCGGCCGCCCCAAGCGGCTGCAACACAGCCATAGCGGCAGCGGCGGCGACTTTGAGATGTGCATTCCTGCCGTCGAGGCAATTCGGGCGGCAGCGTCCGGCCCGTGTGTGGGGTGAGGGCACGGAGGTCGGTGTGCCCGGGACCCCTTAAATGGTCCCAGCTATGACCGCATGATGATTGACGGTGTGCTTTTGGTCTAGGTCGCCTGTTTTCGTTGGGACGAGCCATGCACCCATGCGCAGCTGGGACACGTTAACCCCAAGTCACTTGCCACGAACAGTGGTTTTGGCCCCTGCGCAGCTGGGTTGGTGCATATGGGGACACAGGCGGGACACAGGCGAACAAACAGCCGAGTTATACCTGCGTGCGTGTGCGGCGGTGAGGGCGGAGGCTGCGTACTATTTATCTAGCTGGTCTATGGGACGGGCCCTGGGCTGGTCCCTTGCTTACTTGCCATCCACAGCAGGCCTCTGCTCCTCCTGCCTAAGCTGCAGGTGTCTGCATGCAGGGGAGGCTAGGGAGGACTGCTGTGCCTCTCATGTCTATGAGCGCACACCTACCTCCTGCCTGCCTGCATGTGTATGGCCCTATAATGTATCCGTACACGCACTGACGGCAGGCAGGCAGCTGCGTGGCCGTTCTAGCCGTTCACCCCCCGCGCCCTTTGACCACCAGCACACAGAGGCGGCGTACGAGCAAGAGGGCGATAACCATAGCTCGTGCTTTCGCTACCGACGCCAGGTTCGACACGTTCTATATCAATCAAGCGCCCCAGACGAGTGCCGGGCACGTAGAGCGCTGGGGAGGGTGATAGGGCGCCTGCGGTGAATAAACGCCTTTAATCGAAATTGGTGGGCGGGGCGGCACGCCCGATAAAGTGGCGCGGGGGTGGGGGGGAGGGGGGCGGGGTCCGCCTTTTTCCCCATTCCGGATGGGGGCACCTGCCTATCCACCTGCCTTGTCGCAATAATCAAGTGCAGACGCGTCCTGGGACGCAGCCCTAGTCCCATTCGTCAATAGACGTGTGTCGCCGTGTTAGTTGCTATATGCAGGCGCGGGCAGGGATAGGCGGACATCACAACGCGTGCAGGGGCTCAAGTGGGCGAGAAAATGCCTGTGCCAAGGGGCATAATCTCGCCTGCTGCTGCCTGCATGTGCCCCGGGCCCCCGGCCCTGCCCCGGCCCGCCCGGCGCCACCGCCGCCGCAGCAGCCCTCCTGCTGCCATGCCTCGGTCGCTGGTCCAGGCCGCCAACATCCACCAAGACTGCGCGCATATGAAGCACACAATGTGCAGATCTCGTCCTGGGGGGCTGGGGCCCACCCTGAGACGAGAGCAGCTGGCAGCAGCGGCGGCTGCGGCAGCGGTAAGCACGGTCCCTGGGCGGCCGATGGCTGCTGCAATCAAGCGGGGGTGCAATACCTCTCAAGGTATCAATGTGCATACCCAGCCACGGCACCACTTACAGAGACAGGCTAGATGGCCACACGACAGGCCAGAGAGATGTAAAGCCCTCAAGGACCAAACGCAACTGGGCCATCCATACGGCACACAACAGAATCCTGCCATTCACCTGCTGAGCAGGCAAACAAGGTCTTGGCTTCGACCCAACACACATCCACGCCCACCATACAGCACCGATAGTGATCAGGTGCTCACGCATGAAGCATGGAACAAAGGGCCCACCCCGCAGCCAACCCATGCTGTATCTCAGATGACGCCATCCATCAGCGTGTATACATACGTACAAGATCCCCATCAGTTCCAGGACGACAGGCGGAAGCGCTGGTTGGTGTTGCTGGTTCCACACGGCCACTGCTTCAACTGCACACCGGCTGCGCCCGAGCCAGAGTTGTCCAGGCACCTGCACAAGCAAAGCAGTGCGCAAGCGGCACAAACGAATGGTTAGCGGCCACACTGCTAGCTAGACTATGTGCACAGGTGGGCGCAGCATTGCGACTGCAGCATGGCGGGTGGGCGGCGGGTCGCTTGGCGGCTCACTGGTTTGAGTATGCACTGCGGATCATCACAGTGCCGTCCGATTGGCGGTCGAACTGTTGGGGGGAGGGGGTAGAGCAGACAGTCATCAGCAGCGGCATGCACGCATGGCATGCGCCAGGCGCAACAGGGCGTTGATGTGGACATTTGCTGGCACCCGTTGACACATACCCCCACACACGCCCCGCCCGCCCCACCCTGCCCAACCCCACCCCACCCCCATCTACACAATGCCATGTAAGCAGCATGTATGTGCGCTCACCTTCCACAGCTGAACGGCAGCGGGGGCCGCCCCCGTGGCGGGGCACCCCCAGATGTGGACCACTGCACCGTTCTGTAGCTGGTCAGACGGGCTGCCGGCAAGGGTGAGGCACCAGTTGTTGGCCTGGCGAATGGCCCAAGCGTCGTCGTGGCGGGTCAGCGTCCAGCGGGCGGCTCCAACTTGGCCGCCGTCTGGCCACTGTTGGATCTTGGCGCCGTGAAAGTGGACGGCGTTGGAGGTCTCCACCACCTGCAGGCAGACCACGTCAGAAGCGCGGTTTGTGCGTGCTTGGGTGCGTCAAGTCGGACGCTCTGGCGCCATTGCAGCTACATGCATGCAGGCGCAGGCTGGCTGCGTGTACACGGTGACATGGCAAGCGGACGTATGGCGGCAGCCATGTGCCCCTTGTGCCTGCATCATGGCTGTCAAGCGTGGTACTAACAGCAGCGGGTGCGCTGCTGGCAGTGCCAGGTGGCCGACCTGGTTGCTCTGGACCACAGTGATGCGCGTGAAGCGGGGCCCTGCGGGAACATTGCAGAACGCGCGGCCGCCAACACATAGACAAAGCGGTTTCAGCACGCACGTATGCTTAGGCTACGACATCGATGCATGGCGGTGCATGAGTGCAACCAGATGATGAGTGCACCCAAATTGGAGCAGGTGAAGGCGGGCGGGCGGCTGGGTGCATTCAGTACAGTACTCACCGTCAAAATGCTTCCTGCAGAGGTCCTTGTTGGCGTTGGGCCAGTTGCTGACGCAGCTGCCCGAGATGAGCAGGCCTACACTGGCCGCGTTTTGGTCCTCGCACACCTGCGTGTGCATCCCCCACAAGCAAAGACGGACACGACAGTCAGCAGGCCGCTCAAGCAGCTAGCCAGCAATAATGGCAGTGGCCTTCGCCCAGCAGCCTACCCAGTCCAGAGCTCCGTCATTGTTGCTGAGGAAGGGTGGTTGTTTGGCGTTGTGGGATAAGAGGAGTGAGGTAGGACCGGGTGCACGCTTCCGGTAATAATGATGGGTGGGCAGCATCAGCTGCGTGCTCCCTGCACTGCCGGCATTCACCCTTGCTCTCCACTCAGCCACGCATGCCATGGGCGCACCCACCCACCAGTCGATGCGGCTGACGAACGAGCTCGCGTGCGTGCACCAATCGCTGGGCCGTTCACACCCGACAGGCGGCGACCATGGGATGAGGTGCACCAGCTGGTTGATGTTGCCGCTGTTGCAGTCCCACTGTTTGATCTCGGCACCGTCGCTTTCCAAGCCGCTGTTGTCCATACACCTGGCGGCATTGCGGCATTGTGGTCAGGAGCAAGCAGGTATGTAAGGCGGAGGCGCATGTATTAAGTGTGGGCAAGTCAGTGGGTATTGGCATGATGGTGCTGCTGCGCACACGTCTCACTTTCCAGAGTTCTTGTTTTGCAGGAGGAATGTGCCATCGGGGGTCGAGTGGAGCTGGGGGCCAAACATGAGACACGAACTTGATGCCACGCACGCAGTATGGCGGCAATGTACAAGTAGTTGTCGCATCATGACAGACCCGCAACAGCAGCAGGTGCACGCCCACCTACCTTCCACAAGGCCGCAGGGTGCGTTGGATTGACCTTGTCGCACTGCCACAGGTGCACCTTCTGGCCGTTGTCAAGACTATCATAAGCAATGGCTGCACAGAACGCGTCATTGACTGACAGCGCATAGTAATCGCGGACCGGGGTCAGCATCCACCGCGTGCCAGTCTGGCCCACATCCTGCCACTGCTGAATCCGGGCGCCGTACTCGGTTTGGACGCTGCCTTGTGTCTCGAGGAACTGCGTTGCACAACCGGGACGGGAACATTAGTTGTCAGACAAGATAGAGTTGCTTGTCCTCTAGCAGGTGATACGTAGCGGGGCGTACCCGGCCGCTGCGCGCAAAGCGTATCTTGTAGGCTGCCCGAGCTGGTGGCCGGTTGCAGGTCCACGTGTCGGCTGGGCCCCACCAAGAGCCGTATGGGGCATTGCCGCGGTCAAGCAGCAGCAGCTTATCGTAAAACGCAAAGCCATGGCTGCCAAACCGGGACACTGGGGCCCGGAAGAACGCGCGGCCCTGATCTTGGAAGTACTCGATGCCCGCACACTGCACAGCCGGCTGGCTGCTTGTGGCGGCTGTGGGCCAGCGGCCCTCTCCGTTTGCATTGCAGATGCGGATGGCCTCATCCTTGCTGACGGCGTATCCCACGTTGATGTCGCCAATCCTCACCATCTGAGCTGGGTCCATGGCTGTACGCACGGCCCACTTGGTGCAGGCGTCTGCACGACCCCCGGAACAAGCACGCACGGCGGCGGCAGTGAGGCCGAAATAAAGGGTGCATGCAAGCATACGATATCACTGACGTAACCATGCATTGGGTGGCTGCCTTATGTTGAATGTGTGCGGTTCAGCAGGCCTCGCACTCACATGTTTCCGTGTTGGCGTGTCGATGCTGGTTGATCCGCAGGTATTTTGCAGGGTCGTTCCAGGCATCGCCCAGCCGTTCATTGTGGTGCCCGTAGTGTGTAACCCAGCGGCCTGCAGAGCGGAGCCAGCAGGTCAATGGACTGGAGCTACTCACAGCAGGGTCTGCACGGACGCGTACGTGCCAAGCCAACAGGCAAGCCCAAAGCTCACCCTCGTGGCCCCACTCGTTTGCTCGGTTGTCGCCTGGGTATGCCATGATAGTGCCCCTGCGCATATCATTGCACGCACATGTCAGCCAACCCAATCAAGAACATAAGTACATTCATTCCTTAAATATGCAAGTCAGAAGCAAATGCATCACAGCCTGCCTTGCTTACGTTGTCAAGGTGTTGACATTCCACCAGATTATTCCCGAGGAGTCACAATCCCAATGATTATATGTTGTGGCTCTGCATGGGCCAAACCACATGCCGGCACATTGATACAGGCAGGCCAAGCAGGGGATGGTCGCAAGCTGGAATGCATTACTTACACAGGACCGTAGTTGATGCCTGAGTTGCAATTGTTGCCATCGATATCACCGCACCTATAATCATGCCGAGCAGGGGAAATTGTCTGGACTCTTTTCAAGTGCAGGCACGGGCCACCACAGGCAGGCAGGCTGAACCGCAGCCGCCTGCTGCTGATGCTTGGACCTCCAACTACACTTACTCATTGCCCGACCTCGCCGTCCCACGATCATGCTCCAGCCCGAGGTTCTGCGCACCACAATGGAACGCAATAATGCATGTTGCAAACAAGGCCGCTGGTACATGCGCTGTTCCCCATGGGTTCCATAGCACAACTCACATGGCCTAGCTCATGAGGGAAGATATGGATTCCCAAGGCTTCAACCTTGACAGAGCTGCAAACAACACCCGACCATGTACTTCCTTTCCGAAACGGAACGCGGGCCGCTCCTCTTGGGCCAGAGAACCAATTGGGAACCACAACCATTGCGAGGTCGGCACCAGAGGTAGAGGCCGACAGATTTGGCAAGGCTGCCTCTAAGCTGCCCACCGCTGCACTCACATCGGCCGCAATCAGGCCGCCAGATATCTGCCACAGCACAATCAACAGAGCACAGGCATTTGCATACTGGTTAGTGACGGAGCAGCAGGAGGTGAGCAGCAGGACAAGAAGCCAATAAGTGCCAACCACCTCACTCACCGACTCCAAACGCAGCAGCCGAAGCTTGAAGTCAACAAATCCACGCTCATTGGCCCAATTAAGATTGGTGACCCCGCCCTCAATGGCGGATCTGTACTGCTCGGGTGACCCGAGCGTGTCGTGCACGTACACATGCAGATAGACGGTACTCTCCGGATCCAAGCCAAAACTATTCGACAGCAGCTGACGCCGAGCTTCCGACAGGCCCTCTTGCTCCTGCGCTGCACTGTGCAGCGGCTGCACGCCGTCTTGCTCCTCGTCATGCAGCAGAAGGCGGCGCGTCCTGACGGACATAACGAATTAAACCGCCCGCGCGCACACAGAGTAAGGTAGCTGCTGGCTATACTGGCAAGGGCAGTGAAGCAATAAGCTCAGGTGTCAGCAGTAATAGCACTCAACTCACACGTGGTCTTCATCTGTCGACTCGGGGCTGTAGAAAATGTACTGGTTCGGCCGCATTTTGCCGTCTTCGTCCCAATACGGCGCAAGCACATAAGCGCCAAAGGCCACACTATGCAGCGAGCCCTGCCAGACGCCACCTGCGTGCACGCACAGCGGGACAGCAACGGCGGAACTTTGCATCCATCTGGGGCCAAGACAACCAACCCTCTTGCTTGCTTGATGTGTTGCATACATACTCTGGCAGTGCGTACCCAACCATGTGTGCACATGCATACACTAATTACACTAATATTGCAGTCCGTGCTCACCGCACTCCGACAGGATGACCGAAGAATCCGGGTCCTCCAGCAGCGTGCCAGACCACACGTCGCAATCCTCTGGGCGACCTTCTTCACCGCCCTGCTGCTCACGGCACGGCACTGGCTCCTCGTTTCGCTGCTGCTGGCTTGGCTTGCAAGCGGGCAGCGGCTCAGGCTTGACGCGACGGGTCAGGTTGGCCGCCACAATAGTACTGGACGAGGTGCCATCAGGCAGCACGAAATCGACGATGGGGTTGCTCTTGCCCTTGATCTCGCGGGCACCATTGAATGTGACGTCGTGCAGAATGCCGCCCTGCAAGCATCCCAACGGCCCACGGCAGCCAGCAGGGCAGTAAGCGCGCTTGCACGAGGCTGTTACTGGGGTGTGGCTGCTGGCTCGCTCTACGTGCTGGAAGCTATATATTAGCCCAACCCTTTCTTACCAGTAGGTGTACAGCTTGCCATGGCAACAGCTTGACCTACCACATCGGACAGCCCCTGTCCCACGCACCTTCACGCGCAGGGGCATGGCGGCAGCCTGCTTGCGGTTGCTCTTGATGTCATCGGTTTTGAAGCTGCTGCCCTTGAGGCTCACGGCCTCTGGGTTGGCGACACGGCGCGAAGAGACAGGAGGGCGAGCAGCCTCACGGGCAAGCTCGTCCATGGGGGCACAATCGCTGAGCGTCTTGCAGATCTTCCAGGATTGGCGAGCGAGCTTCTCGGCGCTGCAAGCCTCCAGGGTAACGGGCGAGCCGTTCTGGCCGGCTGTGACGCACAGAAAGGGAGCCGCGGCGGATGCACCCGTAATGCGCAGGATGACAGACCCGGCAACGCTGGCCGGGATGTCAGCACCTGCGGACATGCATGGCATACACAGCCAGCCGGGAGGGAGGGATGGAGGGTTTGCAAGGGTGGGGCGGAGCCTGGTATGTATGGTATGGAGGGTTGGAGGGTGCGCAAGAGAGGGCTAGCTAAGATCTAGCTGAGATGAGGGGGCAGCCAGGAGTGTGGCTGTGTGCGTGGACTAGCAACAAGGCCTGCTGGTAGCCAGCCAGCTAGCCGTGCGTGCGTGCGCATCGCACCAGGGTACGCGGTGCTTGGGAAGCCGTTGGCGAAGGCCGCCGAGGTGTTGCTGCTGCACGGCTGCAGCACCAGCTTGTCCTCGGCCGCCGCAAGGCACCCAGAGCCAAAGAGCACCCACAGGCCGCCGCCAGCAGCGCTCCCCTGCTGTGTCGCGTTGACCACCTTGGTAGTGATGGCCTGCGGCTGCGGCGGCGGCCGGGCTCACAGCATACACAAGCAACGGGCCGCTAGGACGGACACGGCACGCACGCACTTCTCGAGGCGGCGGCATTGGCATAGTGGCGAACGAACAAGGTCAGGTGCAGGCGGCGGCAACCACGCACGCACACAGGGCTGCCAAACAAGCACAGCAGCAAGCTTAGCTAGCTAGCACGCGCAGCCTTAGCAACAGCAACAGCAACAAACCTGGGCAGCCTGGTCGCAGGGCCCCGTCACGACGGCGTTTCCGCTGCCAAGCTTCAGGCATGCGGCTGTCTCGGCGCTGACGTACAGCAGGGGGCTGGTGGGCCAGGGCATCCAGGCGCCGACGGTGCCTGCAATGCAATACCACCGGTAGCAGAACGTCGCAAGTCGGGGTAGTCGGGCTGTTTGGGTAGCTTGGCGGGCCGCAAGCATGGCTGGCCAGATGTTATTATTAAGCACCAACGAGGTTACGAATAGATAGCCCATACAGTTGGCATCATTGTAAGCGCACCCGGTCGTTGTGCCACTGGCGGAGAGCTCGTGGTGCCGGAGCCATCAGCGCGCCGAGGCGGAGGACGGCTGAGAAACAACCGTCCCTGGTGGGCAGCGACACCTGTATGTGGCAACGAGCAACGCAAGCGTGAGCGAGCCTTGCACCAGCAGCCAGCAGAAAAGCTGTCAGCAGCGTCGTCGCTGGAAGCGTGAACGGTGCGTGTGTACACGCACCGTTCAGTGTGCCGCAGCACAGGCACAAGACCAGCAGGAGCGTCGGAGTGATGACCGCCGTCGCCATTTCGCCGCAAGCGGTGAGTGACACCAGCGTGACTAGGCCGGTGAGTATTTAAAACATGTATGGTGCTCGGCTGGTGGCTGGAGAGCACATTTATAGGGGCTGCTGCATGGGAAATGGCGCCCGCCGCCGATCGAAACCGCGCACGCGCATCGCATCGTTGCCCTGCCTCAGCGACTTAGAGCAGCTTCCTCTACATATACGCACTATGTGCGAGACAGCGTTCCAAAGTCGCAGCTTCGTTCGCACAGTTGCTTGGCTGGCTGGTGCATGCCAGCAGGCGAGCGAGTTCGCGCTGCAGCCCCTCTTGCGCCTGATACGCGTTTGCTGTCCTATTCCGTCATATGAACGCGGAGGATGACGACCTCAAGATGCAGTTCAGCAGGAGTCGCAGCTTCGCCCCTGCTGGAATGGTGGGCGCGTGCACGACGCGTGCGGACGCGCTGATTGTAGTCTTAAGGCATGCTAGTCACGTAATAGCGCACATCAGGCCTTCGATGGCCCGCAAGCAAGACCGCACTACAGACACTCGCTCGGTGGTCTGCATGTTCGTTACGAACCGCGGCCAGCTGGAACGAACGGACCGCGCGCACGGAATAATGCACCCGCCGACCGCCCCCGAGTTTCTCAAGTGTTATGCATATGGTATAAATAGCCACTGGAAGACTCCAGGGCGGTTCCGGGTGTCTTGGGAGGCTGGTCTGCGACGCGCCCGCTGGCACGCACCTACCGTGTCAGCCCGCGAACCCAGACCCATATGTTCCCATCCGATCCGCAGCAACCTAGCCACGCGCTTCCAAGAGTGCCAACGCACATCAAACACCTTCGGATACGTTGCTGGGACGGATCCCGCACGCACGGCTTGGGGCAGCTATCGATCATGGCCACACGCCGTAGACGAACACGGCGAGTTGCTCAGGCCCCTACATAACTTGCACCAGGGGAGCCTCCCCTGACTTGCACGCGGATGTGAAGCGGTGCTCCGACGCAGCGGCACATGACGGCTACACGAATGAAAGCTTGCACCTAAGCGGCTTTGACAAAGAAGCAAAGCTACTGGACCCGCTACTTTCTAACGGTTTCGCTACGGCGGACAATGCCGTACCGCAGCCCGCCGTGCGAAACGCGTACATGCTTCGTGTGGGTGTGCTACATAACAACAAGAGGGCTGCGCGCGCTTCAAAATCCCCCCCCCAAAGGCTGTGAGCAGGGACAGTAGTGCCCGCTGTGCCGGCAACTCGACGGATGCATGCACATAGTGGGCGGGTGCAGAGACGGGCGCATGACCGCAGCCTACATAAAACGCCATAACCGGGCAGTGGCGCGCATAGCGCAAGCCATCCTGCGGGGCTGTCACGGATCGGAGGTAGCTTCCTTATTGCGGACGGGGGAAAGGACACCGAACGCCTCCCCGGCTGCCACGGCTCCCGCATCCCAAAATGGCTGCTGCCCAACGCCGCCGACGAACTACGAAGGAAACTCCGACCGGATATCCTGCTCACCCCAAGCATCAGAGTGGGCCGAAACGGCCGCCCGCTGGCCCGGGTCAGCGACCCCAGCGCGCGCCGTACGCACACAGTGCACATAAGCCTCCTGATCGCCCTACCTCCTTAAATCACGGCGAGTCAAGCTCGCCGTACATCTATCTATTTCTCTTTCTATTTCTATTTCCCCAAGAGGCCCCTCTGGCTATCCCTTGAGGATTGGCTCGGCTGCGCGGCAGCTTTGACAGGAGGCAGGCTGCCTCCTGCCTGCTGCTGTGGGCTGCGTATGTGTGGGACGGTACCACA
>BDDC01000953.1:0-37661 GCA_001662425.1 Chlamydomonas sphaeroides | reverse complement strand
TTGTCTCCTGGTTGCCGGCTTTGGGGGGCCGTTGGTTCGCCTTCTGTCACGCCCACTCCATGTAACTATCGCTTCCTAAGCACGTGTACTTGCGGTGCTCGATGCCAGTAACAGACCAGGACCGCCACATAGCGGTGCCTGAAAATATTGACTGAGCAGTTGCGCCTGCAAGCTTGGCTGTGGCGAGGCATGCCTTCCTGTGCCACCGCACGCATGCCGCGAACCTCGCAGTCAAGAACACACTCAGTCAAGAACCTGTGCCTGCAATAATAGAACTGTCACCCACTCTCATCAGTGACGGACTGGCAGCCAAGCAGTGTGAACGCTTACAGTGGCGCCGGGGTCAGCGCGTCACTGCAGTGGCGGTAGGCGGAGCAAAGTCCTCGTGGGCGAGGTACGGGTCAGGCGCACGATCTGCTCCCCACTGCTGCCCCCTTGGCCTTCTGCCCTCTACGTCACGCGTCCTGAGAACCTGTGATGCAGAGACGTCAGAAAGTCTGGCCGACATTTACAGGCAGCCCCTCAGTCCTTGAGTGGGCTGCATGAGCGTACTTGTTCGAGCTCCCCGCAAGGTGTAGCGAAAGAGGTCTCTAGGGCCAGAGAGTGGGTACAGCAGGCGTCAACGCAAACGCGCTTGGCGCGGTCCGGAACCCGGGGTGCCCCACTCGTGTGTCGTGTCCCATTGCACACACACCCAACAAAAAGCCCCACGCCCGAGGCGGCCCTACAGACTAAAAGACATGCCCGGTATGAAAAGGGCTCCTGGGCTCCGGCCCGAAATGAACTCAACCGTATGAACCGCGCACAAAGTGACACAACAAAAGCACGCCGGCTCAACAGCAATGGGCAGGACTCGCCGTCGGATGGTTTGGCATGCGGCCGCAGCCCCGGGTGGCCCGCACCCGCTCTTGATTGTTAAGTTCGTTTGTGACGAGCACAGTCAGGTGACACAATCCACGAGCTGCGGTTCAAACGCAGCTGGCTGCGAGCCGCACCCGCAGCTGTCAGCGCAACCAGATCTAGCAGGCCGGGTGCCAGGGGTGGGTCTTGCAATACGCGGCGAACAGGCGCGCCAGGCGGCCGCCTTGCTTCTGCTCCTCCTTGGGTGCAGGGGCGGGCGCGGCCTTGGGCGCGGCGGCGGGCGGCGCGGCGGGCGGCGTGGCAGCGGCGGCGGGCCTGGCGCCGGTACCTGGGGCCTGCGCAGCGAGCGGTTGGGTGCAGCGCCCGACAGCAAGCGTCAGGCCAGCGGCGGTTGCCCCGGGCATCTTGGGATGAAAGTTCAGAGGATCTCAACCGTAGCTGCCCGAAGAACGGCAAGTTCGCGTACGAGGGACCCACAGCCCCACTCCGCTGCCACCACCACGCCGCAGCGGGGGCCGCCCAAGTGTGCCAGACCCCTCCCGCCTCCAACTTACCGTGACAGTGGTGCCGGGCGCGGTGACGGAGGTCCCCCCGGGGCCGGTCTGGACGCTGGTGAAGGGCGCGGTGACGGAGGTGGCGCCGCCGGGGGCCACACCCACCGTGGTGCCGGGGGCGGTCACCGACACCTGCGAAGCGAAGCGGCAGGGCGGGTGCGCGGACGACGTGGGGTTGCGGGCGTGGCGGAAGGGGAGGTAGGGAGGACCTGCGGTAGTGCATAGCTGGTGGGAGGGAATGGGGTGGAGGGGTGCTGCAGAACAGAGCGCGCGCAAGAGCGACACGCTGCGAGGCGGCAGCCGCACTCACCCCGCCGGCGCCGCTGGGGCAGGCCGCGTTGCCGGTGCCGGCCGCGAAGGGCACGCCGCACGACTGCAGCCTGCATGCGGAGGCAGGGAGCGGGCGATGCGGATGCGGAAGGCCATGTGCACCCAAGCGTGCGGCGGCGCCCTGGCACCGGCGCCTGGCACGCCAAGCTGGCGCAGACGCCTCGCTCCCTCAGCCGGCCCCGGAGCCGCACGCACGGGCACCACACGCATGCGGGCGGGTGCGGCAGCGCACGCGGGCGCGCCGGCACGTACACGTTGCTGATGAGGTTGCGGTCCACGCCGAAGCGCTGCGCGAGGCGGTCGCTCTCCACGGTGGCCAGCAGCTCCTCGTACAGGTCCTGGCGGGCAGCCATGCAGGCAAGCAAGGCGGGCAGGCAAGCCGGGCGGGCTGAGCGGGTGTGGGGGGCTCCCAGGCGAGCCACACCCAGCTGTCCCATACCCGGCAGGCGGGCAGGTGGGTCGGGTCCGGTGAAGGGGCTTGCGCCGTGCTGTCGGGTGGCAGCCTCGCTGCGCGCCAGACGGCATGGCGGCGCCGGTCACCGGGAAGGCCCGGGGCTGGAAGGAGTGAGGCTGTGAGGGGCTGGGGGCGCCGGCACGCCGGGCTGGGAGACCGCACAAGGCGCTGGGAGACCGCCCGTGGCGCTCACCGGGTAGCAGAGGCAGAGCGACAGCGGCGCGCTGGGGCCGGCGAAGCCGTTGACGGTGCTGCAGCAGGACGCCTGCGGGCAGAGGAGGGTTGCGGTGGCGGTGGTGGGGAGCCGACGGGACGGGCGCTGGCGAGGGCAGCGTCGGGGCGTCGTCGGGGCGGGCGTTGGGGGTGCAAGTAACGCCTAGCTTGCTGGCCGCAGCAGCAGAGCGCCTGCGTGCTAACGCTCCGCAGCTCCAAGGCCGAGGTCGCAGCGAGCACGGGGCGCGCGAGGCGTGCGGCGGAGGGCGTGGCGCGGGGGAGGCGTGGGTCGTGGGTCGCGCACCGTGGGTCCGCTAACACAGGGCGCGAGCGCGGTGATCTGGTCCTGTTGGCCGGCGGCCGTGGCCACGCAGGTCCCTGCACAGCAGCAATGGCGCGCAATGAGGGGGTGATGGAGCGGGGCCGGGGTTGGGGCCAGCAAGCGGACGGCCGAGGAGCCGCCGGCAGAGCCGAGCAGAGGCCCCCGCGCCCGGTGCAGTGCCGTGGGTGGTGCCGGCTGCCTCACCCTTGTCGGGGAGCTGAGCCTGTGCGACGGCGAGCAGCGCGGCGGCCGCGAGGGCCAGCGCCGCGAGGCGGAGGGAGCGGGACATGGCTGTTTCACCGGGTCAAGATGGTAGGTGGGTTGGGAGGTTGTGTGGATGGGGCGGCCAGGGGCAGGTGTTTGGAGTGTGTCTGGTGCGCAGCGGGTGCGCTGAGGCCGAGCTATCTGGTTGCGAGCGGCGGGCGATGCCTTTGCGGCTGTCAAAATTGTGCGACCTCGGACCGTCTCGGACCCAAGGAGGCGTGCTCAGCTGGGCCAGCTCGCACCCACGTGCGAAGGTAGAGAAGGGGCGTAGGATGCTGTGCACGGGCGACAATGCCGCGCGGTCGCCAGCCGAACCGCGGGTCGACCCAGGAGCACGCAGGGAACCTTGCTCGTCGCCATAGTACCATAAACGTATGCCGCGCTAATAACCCACAAGCCCGGCTCTGGCGGCCCTTTCCGATTCCCCGGCGCTTGCACGCACGCCCCGAGCAAGCGAGGTCAAATCCAACCGCCCCCCCCCCCCACACCACCAGCGCGCTCCGGCCGCAGCCCCTCCGCCCCTTGCCGCCGGCCCACCCAGCTGCTCGCCCTCCGCCTTCGCCTGCGCATTGCGTTGCCCTCTGCCTGCCTATTGAGAGCAAAGCCATTAGCCGCCAGGGACGGTCCCTTCGCCCCAGAGGACCAACGCGCCACCCTCCGGCGCTCGCAGCGTTCGACCGCCTCGGCCAGCCGCCATGCAACGCCTCCTCCTGGCCGCCCCCGCCTCCAAGGCGCAGCCTCCGTGTTTCAAGACCCCAGGCGCTGTCTCCACCCCCGCCCGTGCCTTGGGCCCCTTGCCTCACCACCCCAGGGCCACCGCCACCACCCCAGCGCTGTACCGCCTCTGCCGCCAGGCCCAGCAGGCCTTGCGCCGCTGAGCCGCCGCAGGGCCGAGCCACTGCCGCACGACCCCAGCAGGCTCCGCCGCTGCCTCCTCCTCCTTCAATCGCCTCGGCCGCCCCAGCGTTGCCTCCAGCTCCTCACTGCGCCACCTCCTCAGCCGCCAGGTAGGCGCGCATCTTGGTCACCTGCTCCAGCACGCTGCGCTTGCTGGTGCCGCCCTCCGTGTCGCGCATCTCGGCGCTGCGGTTGAAGTCCCACACCTGAGCGCACGGACGGGGCGCAGCGGCGGGCAGCACGGCCCGGGTGGGAAGGCTTGAGAGAGGCGTGCCTCGGGCATGCTCGCATACGGAAGAGCGGCAGGGAAGACACGAATGGGCGCCGCGGAGGGAGGCATGTGGCCGCCGGGTGCACACTCTACCCGGCGCGTGCTGTGCCGCGTGTGGGGTTCTGTTCTACTTAACATTGGAACACGCGTGACGAGGCAGAACCCCAGGCCAGCCCCACTCCCAACCCCCAATGATCTGGTCACAGACGCACCGCAGCCACGTCGTCGGTGAAGAGCGGGTGGATGGTCTTGAGGTCGGCCACGCTTAGGTCGAACAGCGTGCAGCCGCGGTCCTCCGCCATCTTGACGGCGGCGCCGCTGTGGTGGTGCGTCTCGCGGAACGGCACGCCCTTGCGCACCTGTGGCAGGGGGACCGGGGGGGTAAGGGAGCGCGTTGGGGGCAGGAGGGGGTCGGGAGGGAACATGGAGAGGCCGGTGGTTGTGGGTGGGCCAGGCTGCGCGGGCGCTGGGTTGCAGCTGGGCGCTTGGGCTGCTGGCAGCCGGTTCTGAGGGCGGGGCGTGGGGACACCCCCCTGACGCCGGCCCTCCTGCCTGGCCCTTTGGCCCACCGCTGCTGCGCTAGGAGCGGCGCATGTTGCTATGGGTGACTACGGCAATACCAGGGTTGCGTTCTGCCAGCTGGTTCTTGTATTGGGACCAGGGGCGACACACAGCCACGTCATGGTACGCGGGCTGGGCCAGGAACCCACTTCCTCCCGGGTGGCGCTGGACTTTACTTCCGCACCGGTGCATTTAACCGCATTCCCTCTGCGCACGGCCGACGCGCCACTCTACCCGGGGCGTGCTGTGCCGCGTGTGGGGTTCTGTTCTACCGCACACACTGCAACACAGCCCACGCACCAGGTACTCCGCCAGGTCGGTGGCGAGCATGTCCGCGGACAGGCCTGTGCGGAGGGGGAATGGGGACGCAGAGGGGCGGTCAGGGGCAGGCTTGGGAGGGGGAACAGCACAAGCCAGGCTGCGTCGCTCGGTTGGGTGCAACGCGCGGGCCATGCGGGGTCCCCGCACTGCCGCGACGGCGCTCACCGCTCTTCATCCTGTCTGGCCGGATCTTGATGGTGGACAGCACCCCGGTGGCGATGCGCACCACGTCGTGCACCGTGTCCACCGTGTCAAACAGCAGCTCCCAGCACTCCTGCGGGGTGGCAGAGGGGGGAGGCGCGGCAGGGGGCAGGCCGGGGAAGGCGAGGCCGGGTTGCAGGCGAGGCCGGTCAAGCATGGCGCCGATGCGGGGGCCGGTGGGTCGGGGAGAGGCAGGGAGCAGCGATGGCGTGAGAGCGGAGCAAGCAACAGATCGCGGCCTGCCCGCCGCCTGTCTACCGGTACCCTCGCTCGTCTCCCCCATCCTCTTCCCTGTGGCCGGACCCACCTGAAAGTCCTTGTTGTATGTGGTGGGGGTACCCTTGACCACCGCCAGCACGCCCATCAGGTTGCCCGACACGCGGCCGCCCTTGCCGCTGCGCAGCGGGGAGGCGAAAGGGCAGGGGCCGGGGTCAGGTGCCGGCGGCCCGCCCAACACCGAGCCCGTCCCCTTCCTGTCGCAGCCCCCACCCCCTCGCCGCCACGGCTGCGCGAACGGCAGCGCGCTGGACACCCGCGCGGCGGCGCTCCGGGTCCCCTTCCCCCTCCCTCCCTCCCTACATGCATGCCTGCCCTGGGCCTGATCTCCAGCAGCGGCCCCGGCCTGGCCGAGCTGCAGGTCCTGGCCTTCGCCCCTCTCCTGACGGAGCGCCTCGGCCCTTCCTGGCCCCACCCCCGTGCCCTGTCATTAGCCCACACCCAGGCCGCAAGGCAGGCCCAGCCGAGCCACGGCGCTCACCGGATGAGCTCCAGGGCGTCGGGGTTCTTCTTCTGCGGGGGCCAAGCCAACGACGGAGCGGGGCCAGGGCGCTCGATGCCACAACCCACGAGCCTCAGACCTGGTGGTACCCATGCCCCAGCTCCCCAGCGACTGCGTCCGAGCCGCCGATGGCACCGCGCCCCGCATCCGCGACTCGAGTGGGGCACGATGGAGGAGCCGGTGGCCCCGCCCAGCCCCACGAGGGAGGGGCCGGGGCCCTGGCCCAGCCCAGCCCAGCCCGCGACAGCCTTCCCTTTCTGCAAGGCTTCCTCCTCGCTCCCTCCCCTGACGCTCGCCTGCGGCATGAGTGAGGAGCCGGTGGCACTGGCCCCGCCCCCCAGCCCCCTCGCTCCCTCCCCCAGCCCCCCAGCCTCCTCTCCTTATGCTCGCCTGCGGCATCAGCGAGGAGCCTGTGGCGTACGCGTCGCTGCACTGCACGTAGCCAAAGGGGCCGGAGCTGTAGATGATGAGGTCCTCGGCCCAGCGGCTGAGGTGCGTGCACAGCAGGCTGGCGGCGAAGATGGTCTCGATCACGAAGTCGCGGTCCGACACCTGGTTAGGGGCGGGGCGGCGGCGGCAGAGCGGTTAGGTGATGGGCAAGGGCGCGGGGTGCCGAGGGACGAGGGGCCGCCGGCCTGCGGGCTCCGCACGGCCCTCCCTGCAAGCGCCTCGTCCACGCGAAGCTCACCTCGCTGTCCCTTCCTCCATCTGCACCCTCCTACACACCCTCGCGTTCCTCCCGTCCCCCGTTCCCCTCCCCGCCCCGCCCCAGCCCCCTCGCACCGCGTCCATGGAGCATATCCCTCGCCCCCTTTCCCACCACCTCCTCCGCGCCCCTGACCGCTGCCTCGCCGCACCCGGCTATGCCTTCTCCACCGCCACCACCTCCCCTTCCCCCTCCCCCTCCCCGGCCCAAGCCCCTCGCACCGCGTCCATGGAGTTCGGGCACACGCCCCCCGAGAAGCCCAGCTCCTGCGCCATGAACTGCCGGTCCACGCCAAAGGGGTTGCCCGCCAGCGCGCCTGGCAGCGGAGCGGGAGCCGGACGAGGGCGAGGGGGCGGAGCGCAGGGGTTGCAAGAGAGGGCGCGGAGCGCAAGCGTGTGCAGCAGCCCCGCCTCGTCGCCCTGCCCTGCCCTAGCCGCTGCTCCGCCGACACACGACAGCGTGCGGCCCTTGCTGAGCCCGCCCCCTGGCCCAGCCGCTTTACTGCCGTCGCCGCGACCTCCCGGCCCCGGCGTCGGCCCGCCCCTGCGCTGCGGCCGCCGACTACCCCGCCCGCTGCTCCGCCGTTGCCGCAGGGCCCTGCCTCCCGGGTCCTGGCGCCCCACCCCTTGGAGCGCCCACACGCGCCAACGCGAGCGCCGCCCCAGCGCACCCGAGCCCAGCGGCAGCGTGGCGACGCGCGGCAGCAGGTCCCGCAGCCGCATGTCGTCGCGCTGCCAGGAGGCGCAATGGCACATGAGCCAGTGCGACCAGCGCACCGTCATGGCGTTCTGCAAGTGCGTGAAGCCTGGGCGGGCAGGGCGCGGGCGGGATGGTTGGGTTGGGCGGGGAAGCGCGGACACGGTTGGGGACTGGGTAGCTGCAGCCCGGGTCTGGCCCGCAGCCCGCATGCGAGGCCCCGCTCCCAAGGCTCTCCGCCTACCGCCGCTCGCTGCAGAGCGTGCCCGCGACTGTGATGCAGAGCCACCGCGCCGTCGCTCCCCCGGCGTGAGCACCTCGTCCGGGCGCCCCGCCCATGGCCCTCACCCGGCATGAGCACGTCCACCTCGGCCTCCGAGCGGTCCGAGGCCACTCGGATGAGCTCGTGCAGCTCCTGCCGCATCACCGCCACCTGCCCCGACAGCCACAGCCGGTAGTCGGTGGCCACCTGAGGAGACGAGCGCCCAACAGGCAGGGAGGGAGGCGGGCAGGCAGCACACGAGGCGTGGGCGCAGGCAAGCAGCAGGCCGCCGACGGCAGCGCCGGGGCGCCGCCGCAGGTGCCGCCGGCTGCTCCTGCTCCGCAACGCGGCGCTGCTGCTGTGCCGCGGCTGCTGTACCGCTGCTGCTGTGCCGCTGCTGCTGTGCCGCTGCTGCTGTGCCGCTGCTGCTGTGCCGCTGCTGCTGTGCCGCTGCTGCTGTGCCGCTGCTATGCCGCACAGCCGCATGGCGATTGCATCCGCCGTCCGGCGCCTCAACGCCTGCCACCCCGCACCCCGCATCCAGCTGCATGCAGCTGCACCCGTGCAGACCGTCGCCTATCTCCCCTTCCCCTGCGCCTCCACTTGTCCTGTCCTACATCCCCGAGAGGACGGGGCTCCCATCCCGCCCCCACCCGACTGGGTTGGCACGGGCATCCAATCTGCCCAGGACGGAAGCTCAACCTTCGGCACGACCTCTCGCCTGTTGGCCCGGCCGCCATGGAGCCCCCACCTGGTCGTTGCGGGAGCGGCCCGTATGCAGCTTGCCGCCGACCGCACCAATGAGCTCCGTCAGGCGGCGCTCGTTGGCGGTGTGGATGTCTTCATCGCCGGCCTTGATGACAAAGGCGCCCGCAGCCCACTCATCGGCAATCTAGTGGCGTGGCGCGTGGGGGCCGGCAGGGCGGGCGAGCAGCGCGTGGGCCGTGGGGCGCGGGGTTGGAGCGGGTGGGTGGGGCCGGTGGAGCAATGATTCGGGCCTGGGCGTGCGGATGGAGCTCGACAAGACCTGCCCTTCACCTAACACGGGTGTGCACCACTAGCGACACGATGAGAACACGACCCCCGCGGCACGCCCTGGGTTGATTACGCGTTGGTCGTGCATATGAAGCATGGATGGGTTTAGCTGCCCTTAATCTATCACGGGTGTGTGTATGCGTGGGGATCGGGGAGCAGGGGCTACGCGTAAGCGCACTCCGGACGCCCGGCCACCTCCCGCCAGCGGCCGCGCGGACGGACCTTGCCGAGGCCCTCCACGATGGTCGACGCCTCGTCGTGGGTTAGGATGCCGGCCTTGGCCAGCGCCTTGGCATACGCCTGGCTGCCCTGCAAATTCAAAGGGGGCCTGTGATGTTGAAGCAGCTGATTTTGGCAAGGGCGGACGCGGGCGCCACTCAGCGGCTAGGGGCCCCGTGTCGAGGGCTGGGTACGTATGCGGCACCCTGGACGTGGGTCGCCACGCAACTTTAGCCCCGCAAGCTACATGCCTTGATGTCCTCGGCCCACAGGCGCTTGTCGAAGGGCAGGGACTCGTTGAACTTCTCCATCAGCGGGTCCGTCTTGCCGGTGAAGCGACCACCCCACAGCTTCCTAGTGCTATCGGCGGCGGCAGCAGGTGCTGCACTGGTCGCCTGCATGCGAGGAGCAAGGGCTGCTGTGTTGGCACACAACCCGCCGGCATGCGACCATCACTTTGCGTCGACAGCTTACCTGCGCCATAATGGCGACACGCGACCTAAGCGGCACCTGTTGACCCACAATTGTAAATGAGCTGGCGTCAATTGCGGCCAGGAGCAGTGCAGGGCTGCAAGCGGACGGCGTGCTGCCATGTCGCAGCGTCGCAACTTCACCTTGGCGCGACAGCCCTCCACAGCAGCTGTACGAATGTTACCAGCGCTCCGCTGGTGCAGAGCTAGCGGCGCCATAGCCTCACGCGCCTAGGGTTCAACGATCGAAACACAGCGAGGCGGCGCAAACACGCTGCCTGATGATCCAGTGAACCCACACGTTTGCTATGGGGTATCTTCATGGCTTACGACAACGGCCCCCAGCATAGGTCACGTGTGGACACACGCAAACAAAACCCCAGGTTCTTCCCCAAGCGCCCCCCAGGCCAACTGAATTTAACATCCAGCTGCTTGGCGCGCAAGCGCCGCAACGATATACCGAAAACTTTCATCATAGGAGGACTGCGGTCTGCCTTGAACCTGGCCTGGCCGCTGCCACTTGCCTGACCTACAGTACTACACGACGCCACAGGGTCACCCTCCTGGTCACCCCTGCCGAGCCACGTGCCTGAACGTCCGTCGACAAGGGTCATCTCGGCCGATACACAAGGTGCTTGTCAAGAATGTCTGCAACGGCAGAGCTCCTCGCACGGCTCCACGTCCATGATCACTAACCGCGGCCAATGCGCGCGGCCGTGGTCAGTCCAGGGGAGTCTCCCCTAGGTCAGCCACGCCCAGCTCGGTACCGGTACCATGTGCAGGAAGGACGCTGTGCACTCGAGGGGTTGATCCCCCTGTAACTGACTGGAAACACAGGACATCTTGATCCCTGAAGGAGAGCAGGGCATTGCTCCAGCTCCAGTGAGTTGTAGAAGGTACTGAAATGCATAGCGCTGTCTGCGTCATGTGATAGAGCGATGCCCGCAAGGAGTGAGCAAAATGTAAGGGTCAGAGGGGATTAGAACACTGGATACGCGAAGGCAGCACCGTATCCGGCACCTGAGTGCCAACAATACGAAAAACGCGAACAAAGGCAGCACGGTATCCGGCACCAGAGTGCCAAGACCGCCGGCCCCTGAAGTACGTATTCTTACGGTGTTACCCGTGTATCGCCGCCTTGTGCGCCGCAACGCCAGCAGTTGCGCCACATTTAATGGTGATAGGCGTGATGTACCACCGCCGATGGCGCGTATGAAAGCGCTCACCGGCTTCGGCTCACACCGATGTCAGTCCAGGGTCCTAGGCGGCAGGCCTGTCAGGGTGCCTCAGGGGGCCCCCACTGCTCGTACCAAGGCGTCGCCATACACACCCTTCAAACCTCCCCAGCTGCGCATGGGTGCATGGCTCGCCCCCAAAAGAGGCCACCCAAATGAAGGGACACTACTCCGCACAAGGTTGTACTGCCTGGGCTCAGACCACGATGAACAGGTCACCTCGGCTACCCTGCAAGTGAATTCCTCATACAGGGTCAATAGGGTTGCAAGAAACACTTACCGGTCGCCTCATAGCCCGCGGCATGTTGACACTGAGACACGCTGTACCCAGTCGCTCGATATGAAAGCATGCGATATGAGTAGCGAAATCTAGAGCGCACTGGGCTTCTGTGGTCGCTGCCCCTGCGTCGTGGCTGGCCCAATTGTTGACGATGAATTTCGTCATTGCAGTCAACCAGGCGGCGGCCAAGCGTAGAGAAGATGATTTGGATGGTGCACGCGCGGGCGCGAGTACACCAAGGCGCATGGACTCGGCGCGGCCTGGCAGTGCCAGGCTCGCCTTCTCGCCCGGGGAGTCGCCCTTCACCATCACATCGAATCCGGTGTATCGAAACTCGAACGAAGCAGCTGCGGGTACAGCGCCCGCAACAACTTGCATTCAGGACTCCGTATGGCCGGGCGCATCCAGCCTGGAGCCACCGAGCCCGGAAGATGTTGAAGCTTTGATTAAGGCTGTCTTCAGGGACTACCTCATGGGTGAGGCTCGTGCCCACGTCAGATTGAGCGTACACCCATACCAGCCCAGCCCGCAGCAGCAGCGTGCACGTGGGGCTCCCGCACTTCCTGCCGTCTTCCCTCCTGCACCGGCCCAGTGACGCTTGCTATGCCCCTGCGCCCATGCCGTGCCCCCAGCTGAGAACCCCGATTTTTCCAAGTACTTCAAGGCCCAGACCTTCCACGCGTCGGGTAGCGGCCAAACGGACGCAGACCCTAACCACGCCGACAAAGCACCGGCGAGCATGGAGCCGCTAAGCCGCACCCCATCCTCTTCTTCCTCCTTTGGGGCGGCAGATCCACCGCCCCCGTCGCCCACGGGCGCCTGCGGCGGCTGCCTCGGCCTCCTGTACCGCTACCGGACCTCCCCCCTCCGCCGCCACATCTACCTCACGCTCTCGCACCCGGACTATTCGCGGCTGGCCTTTGGCCTCGGCATGTTCATCATGTGTATCATCGTCCTCAACACCGCCACCTTCTGCGTCGAGAGCATTCCAGTCTACGAGAACACGCCCTTGTACGACCGGCTTGTGTGAGTTGCCAGTTCCAGCCCCTGCTACCAGCCCAGGAAGCGGCATTGGGCCGAGCTGTCAATCCGCCTGCTCGTGCCCCACTTGATCTGTCGAACTTCTCGCTTCATTCTTGCTGCTTCCCCTGCCCTACCCGACCCTCGCGACCCACCGCCACCACGCACTACAGCATCGTCGACTACGCGTGCCTGGCCATATTCACGGTGGAGTTTTTGGCGCGCCTGCTCACGTGCGACTCGCTGCGGAACTTTGTCGTGTCGCCCATGAATTGGATCGACTTTGCGGCCATCTTCCCCTTTTACATCGAGGTGGGGAGCGGAGAGCAGCGAAGGGTGGAGTGAGCGCGCTGGGCTGAGCCCGCCGAGTAGGCGTAGCGAGCAAGCAATGGCGCGAACCCTGTTTTCGAGCGAGGTGGGAGGGACTGCTGGCACGAGTGGCGCCGGCAGGAACTCGCAAGGCGGAACGGGGCTCACGAGCGCATCTTGCGTCCGGCGCGGGGGCGCAAGACGCCGTGTCGTGGCCCAGCTCCTTACCCTGCTGCTCCGCCTCCGCCTGCCCGGCGACAGCTCATCGTGCTTGGGCCCCATAGCGACGGAGGTGAGCCGCGCACCGCGCGCCCCGGCTCCCTGGCGGCTGCAAGCGGACCGTCCTATGCGGGCAGCGGGAGGCCGGGCTGGGCAGCTGCGAACGCTTTGCGGTCGAATGGCAGCATGAAGCACGCGAGGCGGGGCTCTGTGAGGGGCCCAAGTAACCATGCAGCATGCACTTGTCCCAACGCCCCGCCCCGTGCCATGCCCTCTGCGCTCCCCTCGCTCGGCCCGCAGCCGCCTCCCAGACGCGCATCGTGCGGCTCGTGCGGCTGCTGCGCGTGCTGCGCCTGCTGCGAGCCACCACCAGGTGCGGCCCCGAGGCGCCGTCGGGGGAGCGCCCTCGTCGGACGAGCGGCTTGACCGGCTGTTTGCGTGTGCGCTGCACGCCATGGCACCACCTGCCCGCCGCGCCGCGCTGGAATGCGGAGCACCCGCCGCAGCCGTGGCCGGCAGCCGGCGCCTCTGCCGCACAGAGCGCAGCAGGCCTGGCGGGGGTCCTGCCCCCCCACACGCTCCGCCCCCCGCTCGGCCCTGCAGGTTCCGCAACCTGCAGGTGGTGATCGACTCGCTGGTGTCCTCCGGCGATGTGCTGGGCATGCTGTTCTTCCTGCTCACGGTGCTGCTGGTGGTGTCCTCCACCGTCATCTACTACGTGGAGACGGCGCTGGTGGAGACCAGCTGGTTCGACTCCATACCCCTCACCATGTGGTACATGCACGTGAGCCCGCCGGCACCGGCCAGGCCCAGCGCGCAGCAAGCCCAGGGGGTTGGGGCTACCACGACCCTGCCCACATCCTGCCACCCCTCTCTGTTTGTGGTACATGCACGTGAGCCCGCTGGCCTTGCGCCGAGGCTGCGCCGCGCGCCGGAGGCTCATGGGAGCTTGGGTCGCCGCGTCCCTGCCCACATCGTTCTACCCCTCTCTGTTTGCCCTCTAAGCGCTGTCCCGGGGCGCTGCGCCGGGGCGCTGGTGCCTGGCGCTGCCTGGCCCTGCTGCGCCAAGGCCGCGTAGCCCATGCCGCTGGCCATGCCCGTCCCGCCTGAGCTTGCCCGCCCCGCTGCCCGGGGCCTGCGCCGCAGGTGACGCTGACGACCACGGGCTATGGCGACTTTTACGCGCAGAGCAGCTGGGGCCGCTTCGTGGCTGGCTTCTTCATGCTGCTGTGCATGGTCACCATGAGCCTGCCCATCAGGTGCGGCCGGCAGGGGGAGGGCGTGCGTGGGAGTGGGTGTGGGTGTGCGCAAGGGCTGCTGCAGGCGCCGGGGCCGTGGCGCCGACCGTGGCGCACGAGCCACGTGGGGCCACAGGCGCACGCCCCGACGTGCGTGCGGTCGGTCGGTGCAACCGTGCTGAAGTGCGCCTCGGCGCTCGCTCCCCTCCGCTCCCCTCGCAGCGTCATCGGCGGCAACTTCAGCAACATGTGGAGCAAGTGGGTCGCGGGGTGGGGTCGGGGCGGCCGTCCGTGCTCCCCGCGCGCCGCGCTGCACACCCCACACGCCCCGGCCAGCCCGTCCGCCCCGAGCCCCTCCCTGCACTAGGCTGCCCTGCCACGGGGCCTCAGGGCGCCCGCGCCTGCCATCCCTGCAACCACGGCACACCCCTGCTGCCCCGCCCTCCCCCGCTTCCTCCCCGGGCCAGGTACACGGCCATCAAGCAGGGCCTGGACCGCAGCGGCGCAGCGCCCGACACGCTGGCCCGAGTGCGCCAGGGCGCGGACCGCCACCGGGAGGCTCTGGCCAACGTGGTGTCCTGCGTCAACAAGGCCAAGGTGGGCGGGGCGTGGCGCCAGGCGCCTGGGGCGAGCCCGGCGGGCGGCGGCCGGACGCGCTACGACGGGCGCCAGGGCGTTGGGGGCTGGGGCGCGGGAGGGGGGGGCTCGCTGCTGCGCGACGTGGCGGCGGGGGACCCTGTCCGGTGGCGGCGAGGGGCCTGTCTCCGGCGGTCGCGCGCAGGCCGCTGAGCTGCTGGCCCCGGGTGCGCCCTCGCCCCGCCACCACCTGGCGCAGTGCCTGGTGGAGGACGGCACCAAGGCGGCGGCGGGCGGTGACGGCTCGGACGGCCTCAAGGCGCTGTTGGAGGAGCTGGCGGAGTCGCGCGCGGCGCTGCATGCAGCCGCGGCCAGCGGCGGCGAGGTGCGCGGCGGCGTGCCGGATGCTGGCGGTGATGATGCTCGCAGAGGCCCTCTCCCGACAGCGGCAGGGGCAGCACCAGCCATCATCATGCTTTCCACCCTGCTGACGCGCGCCATGGAATCCCTACGACTGCGTATCCACGTGTGACCCGGCTGGCATCGCAGGACGCGGCACACGAGATGGCGGCGCTCAAGGAGACGATCGCCGCCCAGCGCAAGCGGCTGGAGGGGGCACGGCTGCGATATGCGCAGCTGCAGGTGTGTCCCATTCCGGCCTAGCCTCTTTGAACGCGGCCACGGCTCTGCCAACTCGGCATGTGCGCGGCAGCACCCTATGCCAGCCCGGCTGCACGCATCCCGCAGCCCTGCCCCCCTTGGTCCCTGTGCTGCGTCCTCACTCTGTACACCTTCTTCGGTACACCCCGCTCTCAGCGGCCTTCCTGCAAGCGTGCTTGCAGTCTGCTGTTCGCCAGGCAACATATCCTCCTGCCAAAACCTCTGGGCCCCCCCTTTCCTATGACCCATCCTCCACCGGCGCCCTAGTCAGCACCCCTACCCATGCAGGACCTTCAGCCGCCTCACCAGCACCCTCGCGCAATCACGCTTCCCCATCTGCCTCCCGCGCTGTGCCCCTGCTGCCGCCCCCTCTCCCGCCCTGCCAGGCGCTACTCACGGTGAGTGGCCGGCTGGTGAGCAAGGACTTCAGCGAGCACCTGGATAAGCTGCACAGCACGCACAAGGAGCTGGCGGGCTGGGCGGCGGACGGCCACTTTGTGCGGACCCAGGCCGCGCAGCTGCTGGCGGACCTTCGCGCCGTGCGGCAGGCGGTGCCGGAGGAGGAGGGCGGCGGCGAGGGCGAGGGGCAGGGAAGCGAGGGCGGGGCGGGCGGGCTGGCGGCGCACAGCCGGAGCGCGCGGGGCAAGGCTGGCGACGTGTAGCCGGCGGGATGGTGAAGGTGACGGGTCGTGGGGAATGGGCTGCGGGCGTCTGGCGGGGGTGGCTTGTTTGCGGTAGCGGCTCGTGAGCTGCTGCTGTGGTTGTTGTGCGTGCGTGTGCGTGTGAATGCGGAATGCGGAATGGAAGCGGCTGCGTTGCTCGAGGGCATCCCGGGCGCTGCATGCGGCTTGGGGCCATGAGAAGCACCCACGATTCATGGCATTGGGCTGCTCGGCGTGCACTGGGTACTATGCTTGGGCGTGGATGAACTGGAGCCTGCGTTTGGCGGTGTGCTATGGACGTGCGGGCTGGGGCTCAGGATAAGGCGAGCTGCCATTCGGCTGCCGTAGAGCTGTTGTGTATGCGTTCTGGTGTTGGTCGGGGGCCGCGGCTCGAGGCTGACGCTGCGAGGCGCACTGCACGCGGGGTTGCCGCATGGCTGCGAAAGGCTGGGCTCCGGACGCGTCGCGGGCAGGGGCATGGGCTGCGACTGCGGAGGAGCGCGGCGACTAGGCTAGGGGGAAACGTATGAGGTATGATGGCTGCGGCGACTGGGGTTGGTCATGTGCATGCGGACACACACGCCGCGCGTGTTGCTTGCAACTTGAGGGCCAGCAAGTGCCCTCGGCGACGGCCAAAATCTGCGGCGGCCGGCCGCACCCAAGCCCGCATCATCGATCCATCAACCTGCTAGCTGCTGCCCTACCCAACACAACCAGGCCGCAGCTGCCTTCCTGTAGGACCCACAGGCCCCGCTCGTTTGAACTGAGAGTCGCCGGCCTTGTGCCCCAACCTTCCCCCGCAACTCAGCCCCCAGCCTGCTGGCCCTGGCCCCGAGCCCGATCCCCCTCGCAGCATCCCAGCGACCGTGCCCTCCCTCCAGCTTGCGGATCTCTTAGCTGCGGTGCTCTTCGGACAGTTCACAGCTCCGACTTGCCGCTGTCGCCGCCGGCCGCGGCCATAGCCTGGTCGGCCTGGTGGTACACGTCCCTGGTGGCCTGCCGCATGTCTGCGGCCGGGGATGGATGGCGAGTGGAACGGCAGGGGGACCAAGGGAGGTGGGCTTGGGGCGGAAGCAAGCCGAGGCGTGGGAAGGCAGGCGGGGCGCGGAGCCACCAGCAGGCAAGGCAGGCGGCGGGTCGCGCCCACTCCCCACAACGCGCCACGCCACCAGACCCCTCCTCGTTGCCTCCCATGGCCCATGCCCAGCCCGATCCCGGCCCCGTCCTCCCAGCCGCCCACCTGCGGCGGTGACGGTCGCCTTGTCACTCATAGCGCTGGCCGCCTCCCTGGCCTTACTCGTCACCTGCTCGGCCGCCTCCGCCGTCGCCTGCTGCGCATCGCGGGCGGTGCCAGTGGCCGCACCCACAGTGGAGCGGAGCTGCACAGCACAGCGGCACAGGGCAGGAGGAGGCAGCGGACGCCTTGCTCTGTGCCCAACCGGAAACCCAGGTCCCGGCCCAAAACCTCGGCCCACGCCGCCCCTCATGCAGGCGAGCCCACCTTCGCAGCGGCGGCCGCCTCGGCCTCGCCCACGGCGGCGGACGCGCGCTCCGCCGCCTCCTGCGCGCTGCGTGCCGCATCCATGACCCGCTCCGACGCCGCGGCCACCGTGTCCTTGACGCTGCCGACCGCGCCAGCGGCCGTCTCCTTGACCGCCTCGGCGGCGCCCGATGCCTTGTCGCCGGCAGCCGACGCCGTCTCCTTGGCACCGCTGACGGCGCCGCCGGCCGTGCCCTTGACCGACTCGGCGGCGCCGCTGGCCGTCTGCTTGACTGACTCGGCGGCGCCGCTGGCCTTGTCGCCAGCTGCCGCCACCGTCTCCTTGGCCTTGTCGCCCGCGCCGCCGACGGCGCCGCCGACCCACTCGCCGGCGCCGCGCAGGGTGTCGCGAATGGCCTCCGCCGCGCTCGAGGCGGCGGTCTGCAGCGTGGCAGCATCGTGCGATGTGGTGGCCGCCTCCCGGGCCACGTCAGTCGCGTCGTCGGCGCTCTGCGTGCAGCAGGGCGGAGCATGCTCGTATAAGATCCTTGATGCCAGAGGGGGTTGTGGGTGTGCGGGAAGCAAGCAGAGCGGGGCTGTCTCTCGAGTGGCGGGCAGCGGGCTGCACGTTGAGCCCAGTGCCGGCAGGTGTTGCCGGTGCACGGACAAGCTCGCTGCCTTCACCGATTGCACAACCACAGGCCAGCCGAGCAAGCTGATGTTCATGGGCCAAAGGTCGCATAAAACGTCAGGCTGAGCGTAAGCTGTTGCTGAGCCCATGCCGTACCTTCTTGGCGCGCCCCAACACCGAGCCAGCGGCCTCCTTGATGCGCTCAGCCCAGCCCGAGGCCCCGGCAGCGGCCTCCTCGATAGTACTGCCGCCGTCGGCAGTCTCTACAATTGGGGTCTTGAACTCCAGTTCCTCGGCATGGCCGGGGTTAACGGACTGCCGGAGGAGGATGGGCAAGGGGGTGCCGCGGGAGACGCGGACGGGATGTAGGGATCGGGAGGGTCGAGTAGGGTCGAGGAGGGTCGAGGAGGGTCGAGGAGGGTCGAGGCCTCCGAGCGGGCTGAGCGCTGCCGGGGTGCGTCACCGTCGCATGCACGGCGCGCTTTCCAGACAACATCTACCGTAGCTGCAATAAACGTGTCTGCGTGGGGCGCTTGGGGCAGCCAGAGAGAGCTCGGGAAGGTGCACGCGAGAGAGGGCAGGCGAGAGGCATGGCGAGGGAGCCCTGGCCATGGCCGTGGCGGCGGCGGTGTGCGCTGTGCGCTTTGCTGCCCACCTGCACGGGCTCCGCAGTGCCCTCTGGCCCGCCGCTGCCGCCTCCGCCCAGAACTGAGCCCACGGCCTGCTTGATGCGCTCGGTCCAGCCGGGGTGGGCGGTGCCGGCCTCGTCCACCTTGGCCGTCTCCAGGACGGGCGTCTTGAACTGTGGGAGGCGGCGCAGGGGAGACGGGGAGGCGCTGCGGCTAGGTATGGAGGCAGCCGGCCAGCGGAGGGCTAGCTAGCGGACAAGAGGCTAGCGGAGCAGCTGAAAGAGCGTGGGGGTGGGGTAGCGGCGGCTAGCAGAGTGGTTCCTCGCCGCGGGCTGCGCTACGCGGCCGGAGCACGGCGTGGGGCACAGCGGACGGACGTTGGGGCCAGGAGGAGGCCGAGGGGTGCTGGCGGCCGCACAGCGGGGCTGCTTCCGCTCATCCCCACCGCAAGAAAAACCACTTGCCTGCACTTCCTCGACCGTGTCGGGGTTGGCGCTCTGCGGGGGACCAGGGGCAACAAGGCAGGGGCGCGCGTGGGCGGGCAGCGACCCGTGGGTCCCTCGCCGCCCCTTGTGACGCGACACACGCGCTGCTGCGTTTCGCGGACCCGCTCACGCGGCAGCCGCACCTGCAGCGGCTCGGTGGTCTTGTCGGCGGCCGCGCAGGCTGCGAGCAGCAGCAGCGCCGCGACGGCGAACGGCGCTCTCTTGCGAAGTGCTGGCGACATTGCGGGCGGCTTGCTTAATCAGTTGCTTACGTGCGTGTTATGGTTCTGAGGGAGTAGCAACAGCCGTGCGTTTCGCGTTTTGTCTTTGTTTGCCGGCGGGGCCCATGACGCCGGCGCCCCATGCCCCCAGTTCCCCCACCCTGCTGCGCCGCGCGCGCGCCTGGCCCTAGGCCGCGATGAGCGTCCGGCACCGGCCGAGCTGACGGCAGGTGGGGCTGCCAGGTGCACTACTCGACACTCTGCCCGCCACACTGCGGCGGCCAGCCCTAAGTCCTGATGTCCGCAAGTACACAGGGCCCGACGCAGGGGCGCGCAATGGAGCCGCTGGTCGCCGTCCTCGCAGGCCCCCCCCATCACGCCCAGCCTTATGCGTCGACGACCCGTGCCCTGCACCGAAACCCAGACCCGTGTGAGCCTTCCAAGGCCGCCGCGGCCGCCTAAACCCTTGCTCGGAACTGCACGCTGCGCCACCGCAGCCCCCTGGTGCATGTCGGTGGACCCCACTCAACCCGCCGGCCGCCGGCTGGCCGCCTAGGGCACTACTGTGACGCCGTCGAAATAGAAATAGAAATAGAAATGGTTACGACGCGTGCAGGGCCCACGTCGTTTATCAAGGAGGGTAGGCCGTGTGTGGGACAGCGTCCCCACGCCCACCACCGTGACGCCGTCGAGCCGGTCGTCCCGCGGCATCGCTCCAAGCTAGCGCCGGCTGGCCTTTTCCGCGCGGGCCCGGACGACTACCCCCGTGATCTTGACTATGCTGCCCCCCTCCTTCGCTGTGCTGCTGGTTGACGTCTTGATCTCCACCGTACAGTTGGTTGCTGCCGACACCTGCGCACGCATGGTAGGTGACACGCAGCGAGCCGCGCGCAGTGAGGCAGGCAGGGAGGACTGCTTGTCATGCTGCCAAAGGGTGTGCGACGCGAGCGACGCGCGCTCGTTGAACGTTGTACACATGCTCCTGTGCAGCCTTGAAGCGGCCGGCTCCGCGCGCATCCAACACACGAGCTTCAGCGCTGCAATGCGCCGCCGCTGGGCAGCGGCAGCCCAGCCAGCGGCGCAGCAGCCGCCAGCGGCGGCATACCCTGCCTCCCCTGCTGCCTCCAGGTAGCGGCCTGCAATAGACCGCACCCTACCTTGACATCCGTCGTTTTGGTCACACTCGTGCGCTGCTTTTGCATGCTAGACACACGGGCCGGCTTGCAGTTGCAGCCCGCTACGCAGGTGACGTCGAAGTCGCCGCGGTGCTCGTACGAGGCGAGGTACGAGATGCTGAGCAGGGGTGTGGTTTTCTTGGAGACGTCGGGCAGCACCGTGTCTAGATTAAGCCGCAGTACGCTGCCCGACGCATTGGACACCAGGCCTGGCGGGGAGGGTTGAGGGGCGTGGCGGCGGCAGGCAGCAGCAGGGTTTATTGGTTGGAGCCCGCATTCTGGCCGCACGGTGCGTTGGAGAGCAGCGGCGGTGGGGGCTTGAAATGCAAACTGGGAGGTAGGAACGTTGGGGCGGGAAGATTGTGCTTGGCAGTAGCAGGGTTACCGGTAGGCAGCACCAGGCAGGGCAGGTGTCAAAGAAGCCATGACTTCAGCCGCGGTCCCTAGGCCGTTACCGGGCGGGCAGGGGGCTCACCGGGCTTGTAGGTGCCTGGCTGGTCAAAGAAAACCATCACAAAGCCAGAGCTGTTGGCGGCCTTTGCGATGGGGAGATACGCCGACGGCAGGTCCTGTGTGCGGGCCGAGCGAGCAAGTGGTACGGCAGACGCACGCGCGCGTGCGGGGTGGTGCTCTACTACGACCCTAGAAGTGAGCCCACGCGTACGGCACGTGCTACGGCTACCCACCGCTGCGTCCATGCCGTGTGTCACCCCGGGCTCGGCCGTCGACGACATGTAGCAGCGCTTGACGTAGACGTCGTGACCGGCGGCGGCAAATGGTGCTGCGGGTAGCTGCAACGGCGGCAGTACCGCCACGTGGCCGCTCCCCGCCAGGCCGCGCGTCTCAGCCAAGTAGGACCGCGCGTGGCGCACCACGGCTATGAGCATCTCCGCGTACAGCTGGCGTCCCAGGTTGCTGGGGTGGATGTGGTCTTTGTACATGTCAGCGAAGAACTGGCACGCCGGCACGCCCTCCTCGGGGATGAGCCCGTCGCGCATGGCCGCGTGCAGCAGGTGGCCCAGCGATAGCACCGACAGCCCGTAGTAGCTGCCTGCGGATGTGCGGGTGCCAGGGCCGGCAGGGAACGGCTCTGTCAGCGGACGGGCCAGCGGACGGGCCAGCGGACGGGCCAGCGGACGGGCCAGCGGACGGGCCAGCGGACGGACGGGTCAGCGGACGCTTCGCTGTGCGCAGCTACGTCGGGGATGACGCCACCGGAACGAAGGCCAGCCATCGGCCTGGATGTGGCCACAGGCTGGTGCGGCGCAGCCCGAAGCGCTGCACCCGTGTGCTCGTCGGAAGACCGCCTAGAGGGCTGCCCAGGCAGTCCGTGGTTCAAGCCACCCACCCAGCGCCGGGGCCATCAAGTGGTCTTCATCCTCCCAGCCCGGCCCCTTGAGCAGGTTGTGGCTGAAGCCGGCGCCCGCAGGAGGAGGGGCGCACGCCGAGGCGCACGTGCCCTTTTGAATACACTGAACCCTGGTAGGCGGCGGCGGTCACGGCATGCATGACAGAAACTATTGGTAGACAAAGGGCGCGGGGGGCGGGTAAGGCTCTGACTGGCAAAGGCTTCCGGGGCTTGCGGCCAGCACGGGACCTGTTCGTCGGCTTCCTTGTCGCTGGCAAGCCACGGCCATGCATGCTGTTGACCCCATAATTACCAATGCCAAATTGGCTGCTTTATATTTTGCAATCAGCGTGGAAGATTGGCTGCTTGGGATGGGCTGACGCGGGGCCGCAGCAGCAGCGCAGGCGGCCAACCGACCTGCGCATACGCACCAGGCCCGCTGCTTGGAGTTGACTATGTGGTAGGAATTGAAGATGATGATGGCGGGCCGCGGGTGGCCGCGGGCCGCACCCAGGCGGAGGAGCATGAAGACCACCTGGCCGGGGGGTGGGGTATGGGTCGGGCAGGCGGCATGGTTCGTTTGAACATGAGCCAGGGTGGGCCCTACCCTGGCTGGGCTAGGCACCCGAGCGGGCAAGGGCACGCAGCGGATGGGCGGGATCACGGCAATTTAGGGCGGTGTGGGGCCACTGGATCAAGCAAGGGCGCCAAGGCACGGGGGCGGCAACGGGGCAGCCTGTATCGCCAAGCCGTCTTGGGGTTGCGGGACAGGCACAGGAAGGCATTCTTGTCTGGGTTGGGCTGGCCCTGGGTGGCGCACGCGTGAGCCCGGGCCACTGCCGAATGACAACCCATTCTAAGCCTCCACCTTACTCCGGCTCGTTCTGAACCGGGCCCGCAACATGCACCTGTCCCGACGGGAGCTTTGGCACCTAGGCGCCGCGCCGCACCTGCTCCGTGTGCTTCAGGGCTCCCCCCAGGTACTGCGCAAGGGCGGGGCGGGGCGCGCAGGTGGGACGAGTTGGCCCTTGCAAAACGCGCACGCAACGTCCTGCCGTGCAGCCGGGCGCGCCCCGGCTGCCGCACACGCGGCATCAAGATGCCGTACGTACGTGCCGCACCTCGAGGATGACCAGGTCCAGGGGATCCGGCACCTGCAGGGGCCGAGCCGCCCACCCGCAAACACACACAACGCATGGATCATGCCGTACCAGCAGTGGCCGGATAGGCGGTCCCCTCACCTCATTTTCGTGGCAGCCGGCGACGACATACACGCTGGGCGTCGCACCGCCGCGACCGCCTGCGATGGTTAGCAGTGCAAGTGAGTGCCAGGGTGACGCGCCTGCATGCGGCCTGTCGTGAAGCTAAGCGGCAGAACGCGAGCCTTCGCGATTCCCCAGCAGTAACTCCTACTTCGCGTTCCCCTTACCAGCAGGCGCGCGACGTACCATTGACGTACGTGTGGTTGGGGTGCGGCCAGGTCTCATTGATCCAGCGCATAAACTGAGTACCCCAGCCCGCCCTTAAGGGTGGGCGGCGCGGTAGCCAGGAGGAGGGTTCGGGGCGCCCGATTTCATTGGGAGCAATACTTATCGGAGTCGCGAGGGCCAGAGCTAGGACGGCTGTCGCTCCAGGCTGGACCTTAGCTAGCAACGGTTGATCCTGGCCCCAGCCCAAGGCCAGGCTCGGCCAAGCGCAACGGCCACGACCTCAACTCCCACGCATCCTCACGTACCATCCGGGATGCCGGCCCGCATGCTCGCAGAATTCGGGAGGCGCGCCGCGTGCGTGCATCATCCAGTCCCGTCCCAGGTCGGAGTAGCAGCCCGAGTGTGTCGCCACGACAGAGCTGCGGGGCAGTGGCATGGCTGACATGCGTGGAGTAGGCTCAGTGGCACACACCTTGATACGCGCTGTGTGTACACGTCGTGAGTTGTTATCCGAGTAGCAGACATTTCCGCTCACCTGCCCCAGGCCAGCACGTTGAGGGGCTGGCCGGCATCTAGTTTGCGCAGCATCGGCGCATATTGCTCGTGGTCGTGAGCTACTATCGAGCGCTCTAACCAGGAAGCAGACCACCACGCGGTGGCGTTGGTCATGTCCACTGCGAGCGCTACGCGCGGCCGGAAACTGGCCATCGCCACGATGCAGGCCAGCAAAGCCCGAAGCGCACGCATAACTGCTAGCTCGCGTCAGGTGTAGCAATATGGCATCGCATAACCTGGCAGCCCTCTGCGTGCTGCCGAGCCGACCGTAGAAGCGAAGCAATGGCGAGCGTACTGAGGTGCGCGTGCGCTTCACGAGGCGTCAGCATGTGACGCGCATTGTTACACCCAGGTTTATGGTGACGCCTAGGGAAGGGCGGGAGTCGGAGTGAAACAAGGTGTTCGATTCGGTGTACGACAGGGTCCAAGGCTCTCGCCGGTTGGTGCCCTCTGCCATCCTCTGCTCTCTGTACCCCTACGCCATCCACATAACATTTTGGGCCGGGCCTCTGGAACACGCCTGAGGCAGGGGGCGCCGAGGCAGGGCGGCAGCAATGGCAGTGAGATTAGAGGCAGGAACACACGCGCATCCGTAGCGCGCGCACACCTGTGAGCACAAAGCAGATTTCAGGTCCGAGTGTGCGGGAAAGGTAATGCTCGAGATGTCAGGAGAGCAATCCGTTAGCGCTGTGCGTGGCTGTCCGGATTCCTGGCACGCGCTGTGCGCCGTTGTGCGCTGGCAACGCCACGGGGGTGGCTGGAGGTGCCCCCGCGCAGACCTACCAGGCTGCACAGCCACCAACAACGGCGACAGCAAAAGCTGTGAGGGGCAGGGAGAAGCCGCGGGAAGGAACGATCCATGCATCGTTACAAGGAGCGGGATGAACGGCCATGTAGCGGGCCTCCTTGCGGACGGCCACACCTCGTGAGCAGCGTGCATGCCACCTGGCAGCACCTCTACGGGCGTCACCCGGCCGCGCCCCCACGATGACCTCGGCAATGCCAGCAGCTGCAGAATGTCGTGCGCGCCCCAGTACATACCCAAGCGCAAGCTGTCGAGCAACTCGAGGCCCAACCAACCGGCGCATCAAAAGAAAGAACGACATTGCGCGGCAAGGCGTGCGTGCACAAAGTGCAAGCAGCCGACCGCCAAGCAAGGAGCCTGCCCCCCGCGCGCACCTCACCCAGATAACAAAAGCAAAGAAGGCGCCAACTATGGGCCACGCAGCGCCGCGCCACGGGCCCAGCCAAAACGTCGACCACCCAGGCATGCGAGGACGGCGGGCGCCCTCCGCAGCCATTTTATATCACGGAGCCCAGCGAAGCGGGGGAGGCTAACGCCTGCGCCCGTTCGTCTGGCCCTCTTCTCACTTTGGTCCGGACCGAAGCGCAACAACATCACCACTGCAGACGGGGCCTCGGGATCATAGGAAAGAACCGCAGGGGGATGCAACCTGAGGGCATTCGTGATCCCCACAGCACAAACCAGCTGCCGAGCAAGGGCCAAACACATCGTATCAACACCATTACCACCGCATGAGCAGCCTAGCCCACCCAGCCGGCCTACAGCTCCAGTCTCGGGTTTGCGCAAACATCAGTCCCTGTCTGCATGTCGTGTAGTAGCTGTTCAGCCGCTGCGGGGCCGTCTGCGTCACTGGGGCAAGGCTGTGCGCGCCCTCGCCCCGCCGCCCCGCCGCAGGGCGTGCAGACCGGACGGCGGGTGCGGGCCGCAGCACGCCTCCCGCTGCAGTTCAAGCCGCCACACAAGAAACAAGGGCCCACGCAACACACGCGCTGCCCTTCATGCTGCTCTGCGGGGCGCGCCCGTCTAGCGCGCCGACCGACCTAAACCCTCCAGCAGCCGCCCCGGACCCCAGGCCCAGGGCCTCACGCGTCAAACAGCCGTATACGCGCCGTGATGGCGACGCGGCAAAAGGGGCAGTTGGTCATGCGGCCGCTGCACAGCTCGCAGCACTGGTGCCCGCAGTTGAACACCACCGCCTTGGGGCCCTCCATGCACACCGCGCAGGCAGCCTGCTCGCTGTTGCTGCGCCGCTGCGCCTCGTCGATCTTGCGCTGCAGCAGCGCGTTGCGCACGGCGCGCGCCGCGCTCTCCAGCCGCCGCTCCAGGTCCTCCATTTCGTGCAGCGCCAGCGGCTCCAGCGCCGCCGGCTCCGCTGCCATCTGCTGCAGCTGGCACTGCATGAGCGCGTTCTGCGACGCCAGCTCCTCGGCCTTGTCGTGCAGGGCCTGCGACGAGTCGACCAGCGCCGCGCGGTGCATCTCCGTCTCGGACAGCAGCACCAGCAGCTGCTGGCAGCAAGAACCGCACGCGTGCGGCGTGGCCGGGTCCGAGGCGCCGGCCGGGCCGCGGGTCGACAGCGCGCCCGTAGCCAGGCTGCGCCCAGCCGCAGCCATCGAAAGACCCGATGGCTCGGGCAGGGGCACGCTATAGCTGCCGCTCGATGCTTGCGCGGCCTCATCGCCCGGCAACCCCAGCACGCTCTCCGACAGCGGCAGCACGGCCGACACGGCCGCACGCACGCCGGCCAGGCTCGCGCGCCGCGCCGCGCTCGACGCCGGCGCCATGGGCGAGCGTGTCGTGGCCGAGTGCGGCGCGTCGTGGTGCCGCGGCTGCGGCGGCGAGGAGGAGCGGGCCCCGTGGCGGGCTGCGGCTCGCTCGGCCCGCTCCGCTCGCTCGCTGCTGTCCTGTACGTCCATGGCCAGGCGCGAGTAGCGCGAGGCCATGATGCCCAACTCCTTAACCAGCCCGTCCTGCAGCAGGCGGGCCTCCTGCAGCTCCTCGTCGCGAGACGAAATCTTGGCCTGAGGGGCGGGGCCGGGCGAAGGCAAGTTGGGGCAGATAGGGCAGGCAGTGAGGCGCGTGCGGGTGATGGCGTCTCGGCCCCTGAAGCGCTGGCCACGTTTCCCGGTTGGTCGGGCCCCAGGTGTGCAGCCATGTGGGTCGGCTCATCATGTGGGTCGAGCTCACCTGCATCACCTCGACCTGCTGCCGCAGCTCGGCAACCAGGGCCGTGTCCTTCTGCGCGCGCGTCAGCGCGGCCTGCAGCTGCTGCTGCGTCGACGTGTGCTCGGCCTCCGCCTCCGCCAGCAGCAGCTTGCACTGCAGCAGCTCGCGGGCGGCCGCGTCGCGCGCCTCGCGCTCCTTGGCCAGCAGCGACTCGGCTGTCTGGGGGCACGGACATGGAAGCAAGGGCGGGCAAAGATCCGGTGAGCATGGGAGCAACCAGAGGAGCATCAATGCTGTCCCCCCCCCCAGTACGGCCTCCAGTAGCCAGGTGAGGGGCCAGCATACCGAGTCCGCCAGTCATGCCGACCATGTCACACCGCTTGCAGCCGCAGCTGGACAACCCAAGCCCTCCGCAGCCTATGCCCCGCGCGCACCTCCGCCTTCAGCGCCGTCTGCCGCTGCTGCTCCTCCAGGTTTCTCCGCAGCAACAAGTCCGTGAGCTGCACTTTGACCGCCTCCAGGCTTTTGCTGCTGCTGAAACCTAGCTCGGGTGGGGTAACGGGCGACGGCTGCGTGGGTTGCGATACAGCCGGAGGGTGCACGCCCGACGTCGCCCGCGAGGGCCCCATCGACAATGCCATGGGCGCCGCCGCCACCGGCGCCGGCACAATCATCGCGTAGCTGTCGGACACCACCGCCCGGTGCCCGGGCGCCGCTGCGGGGTGCCCGGGCGTCGCTGCCGTGTGCCCGGGCGTCGCCGTCGCGAGACCCGGCGTTGCAGGCGCGTGCCCGGGCGCCGCTGCGGAGTGGCCTGGCGCCGCTGCAGGTTCCCCAGACGCGGCTGAGGGAGGCGGCGTCGCCTGGGGCTGCACGTGTGCGGCGGCCTGCGGCATCGACACCGCCGCCTGGTGGATGGGCGGGTGCGCCGCTGCTGCGTTCGAGGTGGGGGACACCGCCATCGACACGCTGGGCATGGGCACAGCCACGGATCCAAAGGCCGCCGCTGACGCGGCGGACGAGCTGGGCACGGCTATGGATCCGAAGGCGGCCGCCGAAGCGGTCGACGAGCTAACGGCCGTGTACGTGCTGGGCCCTGCCGCCGCCGCCATTGCGGCGGCGCTGGCGGCCACGGCTGCGTGCACCGCGCGCGGCGTCACCGCAGCCGGCGTCAACGCCGAGGCCGTGGACCCGACGTCCGCAGACATGCGGAACAGCTCCTCCGCCACGTTGACGATGTCCGACAGGAACTTGGTCTCGAGCACAACGATGCCGTCAAAGGTCTGCTTGCTGTTGATGCCGCCATAGATGATGGCGCGGCCGTTGATGAGTGCGCACGTGTGGTGGTAACGCGGCGCGGGCGCTGTGTTCAGCAGGTTGGGTTTGTGCCACGTGAACGTGCGCGTGTCGAGTACAAGAGTGTCATTGAAAAACGTGCCCGCGCTGTTGCAGCCGCCGAAGATGAGGATGATGCCGGGGGACAGCAGCTGCGCAGTGTGCTGCGTGCGGGCCGAGGGCGCGGGCCCAAACGCCTGCGGCGTGAACCATTGCCCTCGCGAGAGCGAGAAGACCGAGAGGTGCGCGTCCGTGGAGGACGCGTTGATGCCGCCGAAGCAGACCAGATAGTCGCGCCCGTCCCACGTCAGGCTGTGCCCGCGCCGTGGCGGCGGGGGCTTGCCCGCCGCCTCGACCTCCGTGAAGATACCCGTCGCCGGGTCTAGCTTGTAGAGGTCGTTGTACAGGCGCTTGCCTTGCCCGCCGAACTGCGCAGCGTGGGGGGTCAAGGCGCCCGCGGGATGACGCCCGCTCCAAGAAAGCACTAGTGGCCTGGCAGGCCGCCAAGCGGTGTTGGTGGCGCAACAGGCTACTGTCTACCATGCTAGTCGTGTTGCACTCCTCACCAGGTAGATGATGCTGCCGTGCACTGTGACCATGGAGTGGCCGGCACGAGCGGTCGGGGCCTGATCGTGCTCGTGCCGTGTCCATGTGTGTGTGTCCGTGTCCAAGCAGTACAGCGTCCGGAGGAACTTGCGGCCCTGCTGACCACCGAACATCCAGATCCTGCCGCCCACGGACGCCGCTGTGTGGGGCAGGAGGGGGACGCGTCGGGTGGGCAGGCCGAGTAGGTCGTCACGCGCGGTCGTGGGCGGTCCGCAAGGACGCGCTATACCCGTTACGCAGGAGCGAGAATTGCGCTACCGGCGACATTGTGTACAATACTTGGTTTGACTGGGTGAAGGCGGGGGCCACGAGGGGTAGAATTTCACACCTGCGTGGCCGAGCATCTTTTCCGGCCGGTCTTTGCTCTTTGCCGCGTGCGTGCTGACCACGCGCCATGACAGCGTATCCGTGTCTAGCGCGCAGAGGTCGTCGAGCACCGAGTTGCCCACGCCCCCATACACCCAGAGCACGCCGCCCACGGTAGCGGCCGCATGTGCCCATCGCGCGGGCGGAACGTTGCCTGAAAGAAGAGCAATATAGGCAAGTAAGCCCAGCAACAGCGCACAGCTCGCAAACGACCTGCAACCCTGCGCCTCCTGCGCCCAGCCCCAACAGCAGCAAGTTGCATACCTCTACATAAAGGATAGTGGAAGAAGACGGACGTCGGTGGCGTATCGTGCGGCGCTCCAGACGAAGCCGCGCCAGTGGACGCTGCGCCGCTCATGTGCGTCTGAGACGAGTTGAGCGCTAGTAAGGAGCCTTCTACGGGCCCCGACCCTCCCGGCGCATGGAACGCCGTGGGGACGGGCTGCAGTCGGAAAGGATGGTGGTGATGGCCGCCGAGGCCGAGCTCTACATAGCTTGCATAGCCTACGCCGGTAGAGCCAGTTCCTATCTCTGCCAGCCCAAGGCTGGAGCTGGTGTGGTTGCTCATTCAGCGCCGTGCAGAGTCACGCGAGCCACGGGGGCCCCGCTGCTGGCGCTGGCGCGCTAGGAACTCTGACCCGGACGCATGTCCAGCCGAAGCCGGAGTCGTGCTGAATGCATAGGCGCCTCGGGCGTGGGTGTTCGTGGGATGCGCAGGTGACAGCGCAGGAGTGCGAAAAGGCCGCGTCAGCGAGAGATTTAGAGGCTCAGATGTTGTGGTAGCTTGGATTGCGTTGAGGTGTAGGTACAGTGGGACTTCGGCGAGAGCGCCTCCTGGTCGGAAGCGCGAGGCCCTGCCGTACGGTGCTGAAACCGAGAAACTCGCACGGGGCAGCCCCGCCGGGCATGAAATCAACGGAGGACCTTGGGCCTTAGCTGCCGGCACGCTCAGCTCGGCAAAGTGTGCTCCCAGATACGATTTTGGCCTTTGCGACTGGTTGGTCATACCTATCGCTGCCGAACTCTGGGCCTGTCATGGAGGTAATAAGCTTTAAGGGCGACACGGCAGGATGTTGGTTGAAGCGATTCGAGGCCGGGTGTCGACACGGCAAGCGGAGTGACAGCAAGTCCGGAGGAGCGAGGCCCACCCCACCAAACCCCACACCGCGCCGAGTCTAGTTTGACCCCACGCAGCCTACATAACCGGTTCGCGCAAGCTTGCGAAGCTGGGATTCCGCTGCCAGCGCTTGCACTGCCCCTGCCGCGATCCCCGGGGGGGGGGGGCGCAGGGGGGACGCATCAAATTGAAGTAGCAGGCCTACATGCAGGACATGGTGGGGGGTACGCCCTTTTCCCTGATTCGGATGTGGCCACCTTGTTGCGCGGTGGCGGCATCAGGCGGCATCGCTGCCGTCGACACCAAACATCCAACAGCATACAGTCGCAAACGTAGGCAGCCCACCCCCCTACCGAGTTGTACAGAGGCTGCACCATCCGCCTCCCGGGCCAGCGCTGCTCAGCCGCGGTACCCGCCCCCAGCCGGTCAACGCCCCGACACGATAGGGCTACCTGGCACTGTGCGCATTAGCCAGGTGGTGCGCACGCCAGCAAGCACAAAAGCAAGCATGCGCGCCAGCAGCAGCGCACGCAGCAGGGCCCCGACGCTGCACACCCGTGGAACTGCAACTTTGAAGATGCCCCCCTGCTCCCAATGCCGCAAGGAAGCAACCGACAGCGATACGTTGCGTTGCACGTATCGCATCTCACGTCCACCCCAACCAAGACAAGACATGCTGCGCTGCGCACCACGCCTCGTTCACGCTGTTGCGCAGCCTCCAGGGGCCCCGCGGCGCGGTCCGCTCAACCTCGTATGCGTCCCGCTCCTTCACACCTTGCCCAGCTTCGCCTTTTGCTGCGCCAGCACCTCCCGCGGCGTCCGCCACACGAAGCCGCCGCTGCTGCCGGCGCCCTTACGCGCGGGAGAGCCGCCGGCACCGGGGCGCACGGCCGGCGACGCCCTGCCCGCCTTGCCCTTCTGCTGGCGCGTCTTGTAGAGCAGCCAGGCCCAGAAGAGCAGCGCTACGACGTGGATGCCCACCAGCGCCACCACCAGCCCCTCAAAGGTCTGGAACAGGTCCTTGGGGTGGTGCTCGTGCTCCCGCCCCAGCACCACGTGCTTGGCCATGGACGAGCGAGGGGGCCTCGGCAGCTAGCCCCCAGCCCTGCCGCAGCGAATTGGGTGCCGACAAGCTACCGCAGCCGGACTGGCGCGCTGCACCTCGTGCGGCGGCACTGCAGCAGCGGCCGGCGGCTGCCGTGCGACCCACGGGCCGAGCCGGAGCGGGCGGCTGGGGACTGCGCGGCTGGTCCGCGGCGGAAGAGCGTGGCGCGCCCTTGCCTGTGGGAGCAGCGGGCAGGGGCACAGGGCGGCGCGGGTCAAAGCTGATGCCTGATCGATGGCTAGGTGACAGGTTGGGCTCAGCGGCGGACGAGCGCCCTGACGGGCTGCCAAGCGCCGCCTCCAGCGCACAGGCCCCCTCACCTTGGCCTGATTTGGCTCGGGTTCAATCCCGCTTGTCGTCCGACTTGAGGGTGGTTGGCTGCGACGGCACGAACACGAGCGCCAGGATCCAGAACAGGAACGCCTGGAGGCAGGGCAGAAGGGCAGGTCAGGGCAGGGCCGCCAAGGCTGGGCACACGGGGGAGACCAGGCACCGCCGCTCTGCTGGCGATGATAGCCCCGCCGTTCCCCTCTTTCCCTCGCGCCTGAGCTGCAGTTTAGCCGCGAGAGTGGCTATTATTTGCTAGCCACACGACTCACCGCTAGGTGAATGCCCACCAGGATCAGCACCTGCGGGTGCAGGTTGGCGGAGGGGAGCCGGCTTGAGCTTCGTCAGCACCCGAACGGACAGCGAGCGCCTCTGCGTGAGGCCGCCACCGTGCGGCTGCATGCATCCAGCTACATCAAGGAATAAGGATAGCCCCTCGAGCACACCGCGTGCGAGGCAATGCGGCGGGCGCAGTGCCGCTAGTACTGGTCGCGCCGGGAGCAACGGGGGCACGACGGGGTCGGGAGCTGGCGTGCCAGAGCTTACGGCAGCACACCGTCACTAACCAGAGTGCTCCACGAGCCAAGCAGGCCGGCGTCATGGGCTCCGTGCTGTCCGCTGACGCGGTGAGCGTGGTGGAACCCGCTCATTCGCGGTGCGGTCTTTACGTGGTGCTATCCCTTAACTACTAACAGAGAGGATTTACGAGCAGTGATCTGGTAAAGGTTGGAAAGCGACTGTGGTTGGCCGCGCAGGGCGTCGAGGCTCGATATCGCGCTTGGCGCCAATGGCCCAATGCGGCATGACACCTAGGCAAGCTTCCTTCAGCTGTGCGGGCAATACCATATACTGCTTACGTACTTACAAGCTCTCAGCCCGTCGTTGGCCCGCTGCGATGCTCATGCAACGGTCTGCCGTTCCTTGCCGCGCCGCGCGTAGCCAGCGCCTGCAGGTCCTGGCGCGCGCAAGCAGCAGCATGAAGGTGACGGTCGTGAAGCAGGCCGGCGAGGACGTGCTCAAGGTGCGGCCTTCCAACAGGTTCCAACGCTTCCGCTTCTACCATCTTCGTGCGCCCGAGCCCCCGCCCTTCCCCTCCATCGTCATGAGGACGAACTTGCCGACGGCCGCATGCTCGTGCGCTGCCCATATGCGGCAGCAGCCCATATAGGAAAGAGAACGTCAGCTCACGACACCGCCCTCCCGTCCTTGCTACCTCCCCGTTCCAGGCCAAGGGCGTGCGCAGCTGGCCCACCTGGGGCTGCGGCGTGTCCAAGTTCCCCTGGACCTACCAGGTGCGTTGGGGCGCCAGCAGCTCGGCCGCCGAACCACAGCCGGGGCCATGTCGGCCCTGGCGCACCAGCTGGCGCGGCTGTGGCCGCCCGCGGCGCGAAGTAGCAGCGGCTGTGGCTGGGAACCCAGCGCATGGCCTCGGCGTTTCCCCCTGCCGCAGGAGAGCGAGACGTGCTACCTGGTTGAGGGCTCGGTGGTTGTCACTCCAAACGGTGCGGCGGTGGTGTCGTCAAGACACAGCGTTCTGCAGCCGTGGGCAGCCCTATGCGCAGCAGTCGCATGCGGCATGCATCCTGCTCGTTGCAACAAGCGTTGAGTGCAGGACGCAGCGTGCTGTAGTCAAGGGGTGCACTGGAAGGGCGGTGCAACTTGCTGCCGTTGGCCGTTAGTTCCGTGCCGCCGTAGACGCATGTATGTCTGTTGGCCGCGTGCTGGCCTTCTGATGCAACAAACCCTGCTTCCTCCGGCGCTCTCCTGACAGGCGGCGAGGCGGTTGAGATTAAGGCAGGCGACATTGCGACCTTCCCCGCTGGTGAGGTCGGGCCGCTGCTACGGTGCCCGCAACGGGTCGATGCGGATATGGGCTTGCGGACCGCAGAGTGGGCCAGTTCTGCAGCGTGCCGTAGCCTAGCCTAGCTGCGCGGGCGGGTGTGGGCGCTGCGTGGGACTGCGACCGCTGCTCTAGCAACGAACTCAGGGACGGCATAGGCTGGGGTCGGTTCTGAGGCTTGTGGTCATTCCGCCGCACCGCTGTCCCGGCGTCGCGCAACGCCCACAGGCATGTCCTGCACGTGGGACGTCAAGTCGCCCATCCACAAGCACTACCAGTTCCACTGAGCTGCCTTATGGTGCGGGCTTTGAGCGCTGCGATGGGTGTTAGATGCGAGAGATGGAGGGCTTGTGTGAGCAGGATCTGCAGCATGTGCAGGGATGCGCTGGTGTAGGACGTTGCAGGAGCAGGTGCAGCGGAGGCGCAGGAGAGTGGATGATATGAGATATATATTTGGCATCAACGAAGAGCTGTGAGCCGTGAGGTAACCGGGATATTTGTTAGTGGAGCTGAGAGCCGTGCGCTGAGGATGGGCGGGCTGGTTCGTGCGCTTCGGCCGGGCTCGCAGATCATTGGCTGGTCAGGCACATGCACTTCCTGTTCTCGTACTTGTTGGCCAACTGATACGCATTAAGCCTTAGCGGGGCCGTCGCGGCCATGGCCAACCGCGAGGCTCGCGCCGAAGATTTGCTGGCCCGCGTCCAGGTCTGCGGGTGAGCATCGACATGTACACCTTCATGAGCAAACGAACAACCTCCTTATCTCTTGCCGGAGTGCCGCTAAGACCCCGGCCCCGGAGTAAGGCGGGAGGAACAGCAACACAGCGCTCCCGAGCTCGCTCCTGGGCGCTGCAGTCACATAGACGCGCCCAGCTAGCATTGCTGGCTCGCGTAAAGGCCTGCAGGACATTTTCTGCACGCGATGGCGATCGCACACTGCTCCTGTTGCTTGCCATGCTTGCGTCCATGGCGCTACTCGGGGGGTTAGAGACGAGCACGACCCGCCCCTGCCGCGGCAACCCCGCCCCGTCAGCACATCACCACCTCCCTCCGACCGTCCCCACCCTTCCCCACCCCGTCCCTCCCGCTGCCCACCCCGTCCCTTCCGATGTCCACCTTTCCCACCGAAGCGCAGTTTCAAGGGTGGCGTTAACGCATTCGACCTATACAGCAAGGTGCGTGTTTGGTCTTTTGTGCTAGGTACCGCACATGGGCGCACCCTCGCCCCCAACGCGGGCTACCCCCCGCTCCAACCCACCCCTGCCCCACGCCCCTGTCCCCCACCCAGGATGTTCGCGAGGTGTTCCGTCTCATGTGCGCTCAGCTCGCAGCGGAGCTTCACGCCACGCTGCCTGCTCTGCAGCTATGTGGGTCGGCCGGCGTAGATCCGTGGCCCCTGCACGCCGCTGCGCTCCGCCCCTGGTTACACGCGGCACGCCGCTGCGCTCCTGGCCTGCCACGCAGCGCCTCCCTGCCGTCCTCCTGCTCGCCATGCGGGTCGGGCCGCCGAGTCGCGCCCTGACCACCCCTGCTGCGCTGTCCTCGCTGCTGTTGCTTCGCCGTGGCATGGCCCTGCCCTGCTGCGCGCACCACCCAGAGCTTCCATGCCGCTCTGCTGACCTTGCCCGCGCTGTTGCTGTTGCTGCTGCTTCTGCTGCCGACAGGCGACGCCACGCAGCTCGCCGCCGCAGTGCAGGCCGTGCGGACCGCGGCTGGCACGCAGCGCGACGCCCAGATGAACCGCCTCGACAACGCCCTGGCGGCGTTGCTGAAAGTCATTGACGGTGGGTGGCTCGCAGGCGGTCCACACGCGCTGCCCCTGGCAAGCATAGCAGCGGCGCCGCTGCCCCAGCGCCGCAGCTTCTGCAGCCAGGGGCGTTGGCACCAGCACGGCGTGACGGCCGCCGCCAGGGCCCTGGCGCGCATCGCATGTCGGTTCGTCGTGGCCGACGGTGGACTCTCATCCGTCTTGCCATATGATAACACTTGTACAACGTGTTGTCGGACGCCCCGGTGTGTGGTCCTGCGCCTCCCAGGCGGCAGCCAGGCCAAGGAGCGGGTGGAGGTGATTGAGCAGCTGGTGGCCTGTCTGCAGGCGAGCAGGGGGCAGGGGGCGGCGGTCGGGGCGGGGATGGGCAGGAGCAGGTCGGGAGGTGTCCAAAGAGCCCGCGAGAAGACCAGGGGGCGGCGCGGGACAGGCGCACAGCAGCGAGGAGTTGCAAGGAACGGCGGTGTGTAGCGGGTAAGAACAGCCCTCCCAGGCGTCTATGTGAGCCGCTGCGCTGCGCTCCGCCCTCATGCCTCCTCGACACAGGCGGCGCGCATTGCGGCGGCGGCGGCGGCAAAGGACGCGGCAGCAAAGGTGCCGCCGGCGCCGGCGCCCGCGGCGGCGGCGGCGCCTGCGGCTGGTCCGACCCCGGCTCCGACCCCTGCGGCGGCGCCGGCGAGCGGCGACGCGGCCGCGGGCAAGGCGCTGGCCGCACGTGCCGCCGACGTGTCGCGGGCCCTGCGCATGGCGGCGGAGGCGCTGCAGGTGCAGGTGCGGGCCTCTTGCACGCGTGCGTCCCTCGGCCCCGCACCGCCTCACGCTACCCCTCGCCTCTGTTTCACCCCAGCCCCTGCGCGCCCCGCCGCCGCTGCCCCTCCTGCAGGCCCCGGCCGACGCTGCAGGAGGCGGTCCCGGCGGCCCCCGCGCGGGTCCGCTGCTAGCAGCGCTGCTGGGCAAGGTGCAGTCGGGCATGGCGGCGCTGGGCCCTGGCTTCTGGGCGCCGCTGTGCAGCCGCGAGCAGCTGGGCGAGCCACAGGTGCGCGGGGCGCAGTGGGGCGCCGGCCGTGGGGTCCCGGGAACAAACGTTGGTTGCCTTTGATACGTGCCTGGCGGCGCGTACGCGTGGGCGTGCCGGCCTCGGCGTGTCCTGCGATGCTGTGTCTGTGCGCGCAGTTGTCCTGCTGATGGAGTGTGTCTGCCGACAGCTTGCCTCCTGTCGCGCTTGTGTGTCGCGCTGCAGCTGGGCACACTGGGCGAGGTGCGGGCGGCCCTGGCTGAGGAGTACGGCCTGCGGCGGTCGGTGCTCATCGAGCGGGCCAAGGTGACGCTGCAGGTGAGCGGGCGGAGGGCGGGGCAGGGGGCGCGGGCAGGGACATGGCAGCCGTGAGAAGGCGGGAGGGCCGGGGCACAGCCCCGGGGGGATGTTGCGCAGCGGCTGCAGGCGGGTACGGCGGCGGGCTATGGAAGGCATCCGCGCCTATCCTTACCCTGCTCTAGGCCATTGTCGGGGGCCTTGGCGGCGGCCTCGGCGACCTTCGCTGACCGTGGCCCTGTCTCGCTCGCCGGCCTTTATGCAGGCGTTCGAATGGTCGCCGCGGCTGGCGGAGAAGGGCACCGCGCAGGAGGCGGCGGCTGTGGCGGCCGCTGCCCGCCGCGCCATGTGCACGCAGCCGCAGGTGGGCTGCGGGGCGCGAGGCAGAGGCCGCGCGCTGGGGCCGTGGGACGGCGCAAGCACCTGAGAGACCGCAGCGGCAGCACGCGCTCCCCGGCCCCGCACGCCAACCCCCGGGCCCGACCCCCACTCCTCCGCGCCTGCCCTAACCCCACACGCACACGTTGCCGCCCCCGCTCATCCCCGACCAGCCCATCTTCGCCCTCCACCCCGGCCGCCACGCCGCTCCACCCGGCCCCACCCAACCAAACCAAACCAACCCAAACCCGCCCCCCCCCTGGGGCCCGCCGCAGGTCTCGCTGGACGAGCTGTGGGCGCTGCGGCCCGCCGACGTGGTGCCGCTGGTGGCGGCGCCCACCTCGACCTCCGTGGCCACGCTGGACGCGCCGTCCGACATCGCGCTGGCGGGCGGCGCCGCCGCCACCGCCGGCGGCGGCCGCAAGCGGGCCGCGCCCATGAGCGCAGCCTCGGTCAAGGCCGTGCTCATCGGCAAGGTGCCGGACCGCGGCGGCAGGTGCGTTGGGGCGGCAGGTGCCTCCAGCGCTGTGCACTGCTGCCGCAGCTATGGCGCACGGCTGTAGACTTGCAGGGCGCCCGCAGCGCAGTGGACTCCCACAACACCTTCCGCAGCTGTGGACTTGCAGGGCGCCCCCAGCGCAGTGGACTCCCACAACACCTTCCGCAGCTGTGGACTTGCATGGCGCTGTGCGCTGCTGTGGACTTTGACAGCGCGCCTTGCCTAGCTGTGGTGGTTCCTGCAGCTCGCAGCATGACACACGCGGGGCTCTGTGGTGACGCCGCTCCGTGCCGCAGGCCCGACGGACGCGCCAGGGAGGCCTACATGCCCGACTTCCGGCCGAGGTCGGCGGGCGGCGGCGGAGGCGGCGGAGGTGGAGGCGGCGGCTTTGGCGGAGGAGGAGGCGGCGGTGGAGGTGGCGGTGGAGGCGGAGGCGGGGGCCGGCCACAAAGCGGACGTGGCGGCGGGGGCGG
>BDDC01000952.1:0-37675 GCA_001662425.1 Chlamydomonas sphaeroides | reverse complement strand
CCCATCCCATCCCATCCCATCCCATCCCATCCCATCCCATCCCACCGGCCGCTTGGGCTTCCGTGCTCCGCGTGGCGGCTTGGGCGCTGACGGCAGCGCCGTTGCGGACTCTGCCCCACCTGCACCCGCAGAGGGGGGGCCCGCTGCCGCATCCCCGCCCTCCTGCGCGGGCTGGTGTCCCCAGGGGCCACGACGAGACGCCGCCGACGCGCCCGACCCGGAAACGTCAGCGGCAGCGTCGTCTTTCGTGCCGCCGCCTGCGGCCTCCACGCCCCTGGCCGCCACGCTGCTGGCGCCCTTGCCCGCGCCGCCGTCACCATGGCTCCTGCCTCCACTACCCTCGCCCTCTGCCGCGCCCGCCGCTTCCGCTCCCAATGCAATCCCGAGCCTTCCGCTTCGCCCTGCGCTGAGTCCTCGGCCATGCGCACGCGCTCCCCAACCGGCCCCACGGGTCCCTCCACCGGCGCCAGGCCGCTCACTCGCAGCGCCACCGGAGCAGCGCCCGGCAGCCGCCAGTCGGGGCCGCAGCGCGCCGCCCGCAGCGCCGCCATCTGCCTGCTGACACCCTCCAACCCGCCGGCGCCCCAGGCCTGGGCCGCCAGGGCGTTGACGCGAGCTGCGGTCCGCAGCTCGCACCACCATACCGCGAGGCCAGCGGAGAAGCCGGCGGGTGGGTTGACGCCGTTGGCGGCGGCGTCCGTGTCGTTCGCTGGGGGTGGTGCCGCCGCTGCGGCCGCGGCGGCGGTGCAGCCGCCTATGGCTGCCGAGCCGCCGCTGCCGAGGGGCTGAAGCGTGGCGGGGTCGAAGGCGCAGGTGCGCGCTCCGGCGGGGCCGTAGGAGGGCAGGCCGTAGGCGGGAAGGTAGGGCGTGCGGAAGAGCCAACCAGCCAGGAGCGCGCCGCAAAGCATGGCAGAGGCAACGTACATGACTTTGGCAAGCCTGGGGAGTACGGCGCGGGGTGGGAAGGCAGCGCAACGGTGAACGCAGGCAGCAAGTTTTGTACAGCCATCCCGCGAGGTAGGGGGGGCAGGCCAGCAGCCTGACTCACGTGTCGCATATGTAGTCCAGCTCGCTGGGATAGGGCCCCTCGTCCTCGACGGTCCGGGTGTCAGCCTCCGCCTCCGCGGCCGCCACCGCCCTGCGGCCGCTGCTGCCCGCGGCGCTCAGCAGCTGCTGCACGTGCCGTGCGTACGCGGCAATCCAGACCCGCTGGGCGGCCTGCGGGTAGGTAGGGTGGCGAGCGCGGCCACGGTGGCAAGCATCGCATGGGCGCGCCCGTTTGCATCAACGTGGCGGAAGCGACCGCCGCATCACACGCCGGCGCGCGGTGCCTGGTGCTCTACACGCCAAGATGCAGCTGCAACTCGCGCGAGCGGCGTACGTGGCATGCGCTGCCAGTCCCACGCGAGCAGCCGCATCCAGCCGCGCCGAGGGAGGCCGCTAGAGCTAGCACGCGCTGTTGACGTTAAAAGGACCCATCGAGATACGGCATATCGCAACGAAGATCCCATGTCTGCATCTGCAGGACAGCCATGCCTCGCGGCATCTTTCGCGGAGCCGCTACATAGATGATACAGAGGCTAGCTAGGCCAGCACGGCAACGCAACAAGTAAGCCCAAGTCGAGCCCCGCCCACCTGCAAGTGCGTGCGCAGCGCCACGTACCACACCAGGACGCCCACCGCGATCAAGCCCAGGACCTCGGTCTGACAGCGCAAAAGCCCGTTCGCCCAGCCGTAGCAGGCGTCGTAGGGCGTGATGAGCCAGGAGCGCACGCCCGAGGCGGGCGGCAGAAAGGCGTGGGCGGCGGAGTGAGCCAGCGCGGACGTGAAGGCAGCGGCGATGGCGAGATCCGTCGTCGTGGGCCCGGGCACGCCCAGGCGCTCCCACACGGAGACGCGTGTGTGCCTGGCGTTCTGGAGCACGTTGCTGCGGAGGGGAGGGCAAGGAAGGCGAGTAGAGCATGTGAGGCTCCCCAGTTGACAACACGCATTCCAGTGCCTGCCTGCGCTGTTTGGCTTGTAGACAGCTTGCGTGTGTGGCTCCTCCACAATCGCATGTAATGTCGTACTTGATCCCGCCTGCTGGTCTTCCACGCACGGAAGCCCCTACATGCTCCACAGCTCATCCGCGTCACATCGCCGCGTTACCTGACGGATCGATCGGCCCATGCGGTTCCTAAGCCCCTCTTGTCCATCTTGTTAGCGTTACCTACTATGATGTTTCTTTATTAACGACGTGCGTAAGCAACCGTCCATACACCTTTCTAAAGGATGAGGTATGCAAACGAAGGGAAGCCCCGCCGCACGTACCTGAAGCGCTTCATCTTGTCTGCCTGCTGCTCTGCGGTGTCACCTTCCTTCAGCGCCAGCTGGGGAGGGCATTAAAATTCCGCCGAGCCGGGGTTCTCCTGCGGGGTCAGGGGGGCGTGGCCTAGCATTAACACAGCATTTGTAACCTGCACCTGCTGCACGTGGTAGCGAGCGAGCGAGCGCGCCCCCCGTGTCAGCAGCAGGTGTTCGGTCGATGCATAGAGCGAGGAAGGGGTCGCCGTTGGCTTGCCGTGGGGTGAGGGCACGGATGTCGGTGTGCCCGAGACCCCTCAAATGCCCCGGCGACAACCGCATAATGACCGACTGTTTGCGTCTGGTCTGGGTGGCCTCTATCTTTTTGGGGCGAGCCATGCACCCATGCGCAGCTGGCTGGGGAGGTTTGGACAGCAGCCCTCCAGCAAGACGTCGACCTGCCCCCCCGCCCGTGTCGGCGGAGACATACATAAGGTGATCTCTGACGTTTGGCGGGCAGGTGGCTGGGGGAGATGTGAATGTGGCGTCGGTCCGGACGGCGGAGACGGCGGCGCCAGGACTGCCAGGACAGCAGCGGCCGCCCAGCGTTGCTACGCAGTAGTGTCACGGTAGTAGATAGCTAGGTATGGACGGTGGTGTGGGCGGTGTCGATAGGCTTGGCGCTTGGGTAGCTAGGAAGGATCGCCAAGCATTAGCTATTCGTACATACATGCATGCATTTCATAAATGGTGTGGATCGACGGCATGCTGGGGCAACCCCACCCGACAAGCTCATCATCGGGCACTGCCGCCGGCCGCACCGCCGCCGCACGCACGGCCACGGCCCTGCTTGCGCTCGGTGCTGCCAGCCCCGCAGCGAGTGCGCTCTGCCTCACCGCCAAGCGCCGGCGTGTGAAGCGCTGCGCCAGCAGGTCCTGCCGCCGCCTGTCCCAATCGAACCAGAGGGAGCCAGCCCATATGATGACGACCCCCGCCAGCAGGCTGTTAGCCAGTCGCCGCCACTTGGAGCGCCATCCGAAAGCATAGCAGCCTGAGGTGCGTGCATCGGGTGCGTATGTATGTACAGCAGCGAGCAGGGGCCGCACGAGGTGTTGCTTGTGCTGGTGGTCGTTGGCACACGCGTGCGTACGGCGTGATAGATACTCTATTCCGGCTCGCTCTCTATATAAAGTTGAACTCAACATATGCATGTCATCGCGGTGTGCGTGCAGCAGTGCCGCGCCACACCACCAGCCACAATGGTCGCAGCAGCCTCGGCCGGCGGTATGGCCGGTGGGACGGGCAGTGCGGGCGGTAGGTGTGGTGGGAGCCGGCGGGGAACGCGGGGAGGGAAGGGCGCTGGGCTGGGGGCGGACGGAGGGTGGTGGGATGGAGTCGTGTGAGGGCGATGGGGGCCAGCAAGGGGAGGGCGTGTGGAGCGAGGGGCAATGCGGCTGCTGAGCACACAGCAGGTGCATATCCAGGAACGCAGCAGGCAGCTGCGCGCGTGCGTGCGAGGCCCGCCTAAGGCTGAGGGGCGGGCGAGAGGCTGACGTGACGGAGGGCAGCAGGAGGCCAAACAAAGAGCGCGAGCGAGCGAGGCGCGCGCCATACACGCATATGCGTGGTCAAAGCGTGCGTGGCCCCTGGCTGGGGGCATTGGGGCCCAGGGCCGACGGGTACGACCGAGTCGTACGGCTGCGTTGCCGTACAGCAGCTTGAGGTGGCTGGAGCGGCTGCTGGTGGCAGGTGGTCGTTGGCGAAGGGCGGTGCCGGGAAGGAACGCCACATACAGCAGCAGCGGGGCCCGGCCCCGGCCCCTGGCCTGGCCGTCCTTTGCTTGTGCCTACAACTGGTTCCATTCCTCGCCCATTAGGTGCGTCGCTTCGCAGGACGTGCCTGCGGCCAACACCCCTCTCCGGGGGCACTAGCTAGCGGCACACCCGCGCCGCCCTGGCCACCGCCACCGCCCGCGCCTCCCCTGTCGGACCAGCAAGGCAGCAACGTACGCAGCACCTACGCCACACATGGATTGCTCCGCACCTGCATTGCCGCCCATCGCGCCACGTCCAGCAGCGGGACGGAGGAGAAGAAGCCGGGTGAGAGCGCCACGGCGATCCATGCCGACAGGCCGCCCAGGGTGAGCAGCTCGGGCCACGACAGCAGCGCCAGCAGGATCAGCACTTGGGAGCTGAAGGGCCTGTTGGCAGCCGAGGCAAGGGTAGCTAGGTTGGGATGGATGGCTGGCAGGTTTGAGGGGGGCGAAAGAATAGGGGCGGCAGCGAGGGGCAGGGCACTGCTGTGTATGCTACTGTGGACAGCAGGGCAAGGGGCAGGAGCGGCGGGGTATGTATGCCTCGCCACGCAACATACACAATGCTGCGTAGCTGCGTGCAGTCGTCAGGGCGCCAGCCATCGATGCGAACGAACATGCATGCATGTACTAATAAACTGTTGGTGTGACGACATCACCAGTAAGTCAGCAGCAGCTAGCTAGCCAGCAGCAGCACAGCCGCGACTCACACTTTGTCGCCCTCCGCCCTCATGAGTGCGACGGCCTCCGACATTCGGCCGATGTGGGTCAGGCCGTACATGCCCCTGGTGCCGGGCGGGGTAGGGGTTGCAGCACGCAGAGATGGCGCGCAGGCCTCGGTGCGTGGCGTGTTGGGCCATACATGCGGTGCCTGCTGGTGCCGAGCGAGGCAGCGGGCTGATGTGGGTCAGGCCGGCCAATCGATGTGGGTCAGCCCAACCGATCCACGTGCGCGTGGGTCAGGCCGCCGCATATGGCCCTGGGCGGGCAGGCAGGGCCGGGCAGGGGCACGGCACGGCAGGGGTACAGAGGCCACAGCAGCGCGCAGTCGCTAGGGAGCTGGATGGGCGTCCGTACGCCACTGCTGGCCGGGGCGGAGACAGGGTCGTCGGTTGGATGGGGCCGCGCAGCAGGCATGTGGGTCAGCAGCCAGCTGCCGTGAGTGGATGGTGGCCGGTGCTGGGCGGGCGGGGGTGCTGCTGGCAGAGGCTGCTGCTCCGGCAGCAGGCGGCCATGTGGGTGGGTCACGCAGCCAGGTCGCTCGGTTGTTGGGGGCGTTTGCGATTTGGGATGCATGCCAGGAATGCATGCCAGGTAGGCAGCTAGCAAGCGTAGCTGGCGAGCAGATGCTGCTGGCAGGCCAGCTCCAAGGCCATGCATGTGGGTCGACCAGGAGACCCATGCTATGCTTGGGAGGAGATGGAACCGGTCTATCTGGTGCTGGCAACTAAGGGTGTGCGGGCGCCACGGCACTAGCGGCACCGCAATGCCGTGATTTGAGCAGGTTGGGCGACCGGGGCCGGGCGCAGTCGTACGCTTGCGATGCCATCGGCCTTGCCTGCCTCGCTCGTCACGTCACGACACCACCAAGATCACAGCGTAGACACACGGCACTGGCGCATTCAACCGCATTCCGTCTGCGCATGGCCAACACGCCTCGCTACCCTAGGCGTGCTGTGCCACGTGTGGGGGTCTGTTCTACTTTACACTGGAACATACGCGCGCAGCCAAGCGCTTCCATGATGTGCGATGTGCATGTTTAATTCATGTGAGGATTCATTACTTTCATGCACATGAGCAGAGGTTGGGAGGTCGGTGAAGCGGGAGCCCTCGCTGATGGCTACTCACTGATCCTCGTTGATGGACAGCATGCCCTTGAGGCCCCGCCGCAACTCCGCCCTGATCTGGGTGGGGGGAGCGGCACATGGGGGAGCGAGTTTGGCTAGGCTTGCACGAGTGCGTACAACGGCAAGGCCAGCGCAGCACGGCGAGCGTAGCACAGGGTGAAGGGGTAGAGGCTGGAGGCACGCGGCAGTCGGGGTACAGGCGCCGTGAACGAGGCGCGGCCAACCAGCCAGGGGCGCGAGGCGCAGCTGCTCGCATGCTAGCCCCCCTGGGCCCCCTGGCTGGGAAACGGCGACCTCTGTTTTGCGGTGTAACAGCAACAGTAACAGCTAGATAGGCCACATGCCCCGGTCGCCTCGGCGCAGCGCCAGCGCGGGCGCCGCCCCGGTCGTCGGGCACTGTTAGGTGTGTCAGGGCGCGCGGCGGTGCGGTTCTGGCCGAGCCAGCAGTTAGCCGGGCGCGACACGGGTCGGGGATTTGCCCAGGCCGATTGCAGCCGCAGCCTCTACCTGTGGCGCAGAGCAGCTGCTGTCCAACCATACAATCCGCACACAGCAGAGCGCTGCTTGCAGCAGGGGCAACAGGGCCGGGCGGATGAGGGCTCTTGGGCTGCAGCCGGGCGGGCGCACGGGGGCCGGCGCATGGCGCAGTGTGCACAACACATGTACGGCGCGCGCGTGCCGTACAAGTGTGTACAGCCGGGTCGTGGTCAGCGGCCGGGCGTACCTACCCGTATTGGTACGGGGCCGTCAGCATGCACCACAGGAAGTTGCGCGCTCGCGCAGACATGACCTCGTCTCCATAGATGGCCACCAAAATGGTGTTGATGACCAAGATGTAGGCCAGAAGCGGCATGACGACTGCGCAGCAGCAGGCAGCGGGGCCGGCCGGCGGCGCGCAAGGGCGGCGGGCTCAGCGGGGCCTGCGGCGCCGTAGCCCGAGCGCCAGGACGCCGTCGGGGCGGGATGTGGGTCACAGCTCGGGGGTGACAGGGGTGTTGCGGTGGAGCGGTTGCCTCGTGTCAGGGGTTCGGCGTGCGTAGTGGGAGGGGTGCGGCCAGAGAGGCCGGGCGAGGCGAACAGTCGTACGCGCAAGCAGCTAGCTGGCAGCAAGGGCCGGTCCTGTCGTCGCTGCGCGCTCGAGAGGTGCTGGCCGGGGGCTTACCGGATCTGTGGAGGGAGGTCCGCGAGATGGGGCATGGTGTCAAGAAAACCAGAATGTGGGGGGTGAGAGAGTCCACACCGAGTTGTGCTGCGATGACCCAGGTGCTGTGCCCCCGGTCCGGAACCTACGCGAGCATGGCTAACGGAATCAGCAGCCGCGTGTGCTGCAGGAACGTCAATACAATGAAGAATGCGGTGTCCCAGGGATGTGGCGTGGGAAGCGCAAAGGTGTGGTCGGCCGAGCGCTCCTCGGGGTGTTGGCCTTCGGGAGAAGCTGTGTGTGCGGGGTGGCTGTCGGCGTCATCAATGACCTGCGACGTCGCAGCGCCACCCAGAAGCGCCATGGCTGCTGCGAAGTACAGCGCCAGCGCCTCGGGAGCGCGCGCGGCGTGCTCCCGCCATCGCCGATGCACAGCTGCCTTCGCCGCGACGGCTGACCTGTCGCATACTACCATGGATGCATATGTCCTTCCTTACTGGTGGCTATAGCTCTACAAAAGGAGGAGCCGAAGGTAAGATGCAGGGCAACGCAAAGAAACTCCTCCTCCGCGACAAGTGTGATTGTGCAGAGGAACGTCCCAGCTGTTCGACAACGTGAAAATGTGATAATTTGCTTAACAGATTGAAAAGTTTCCAGAGCAGCCCCAACCCTGACACGAAACCCTGGCAGAACGCCACCGGCGCCACCCACGCGCTTCTGGGCCGGCCGTGGCGTCGCGTCGCCATGGCAAGTCAAAACGTCAGGCTGACAGACCACCGCCTGCCTCCACACGACCGCTCATGCACCTCTCCCAGGGCCGAGCCACCACACTACATATAGACACACCGCCGCACTCCTTGCCTGCCAGCAGTCACAGCAGTCGTCAGTACGCAGGCAGCGGCTGGCTGAACCGCCCAACACATCTGCAAGCACTCAACTCTGCCCATGCAAGGACTGCCGCGTCGCTCAGCCTTAACACCAAGCGCTGCAGAACACCACGCTCAGCGGTCTGATGCTGCAGGACGCCTGGCGGCTGCTCGGATCTGCGCTTCGGAGCAGGCTTGGTGGACAAGCCTTCGCCCGGCTCCTGCGCGCCTCGCTCCTCCAACGGCGTCCTCAGCACCCATCTGCCAGCAGCTGCTCAGGCAGCAGGCCCCGCACCACCCCAGCCTGGATGGCGGCTGCTCAGAAGATGTTGAGCACCCGCTGCGCGGGCTCGCCGCATAGCGGGCAGGGGCTGCCCACCGCGAAGCCGGCCGCGCAGCCGCGGCACAGGCACACGTGCGCCTGGGGGGAGGGACGGACGGAACAAGAGTGCGCGGCATCAGGTTGTGCACAAGTGCCGGCACCTCACATCCCTTAGGTCCTGTCCAATGGGCCACTGCAACCCGTGGTCGCACCTGCACCCCATGCAGCACACCCGACGTGCGCTTGCCGGTACGGCACACCACACACAGGTCCCTATCGGCATCGCCAGCGGCGGCGGCGAAGCCGGAGCGCCGGCCGGCGTCCGAGGCCCCGGTGGCGGCGGCGGAGGTGGCAGCGGCGGCGGTGGCAGTGGCGGGAGGCGGCGCCGGCGGGGCTGAGGGCGTCTGGGCGCTGGCTCGGCCGAGCAGCGATTGCGCGAGGGCCGGGTTGAAGCCGAGCAGAATGCGGGATGTAGAGGCGACAGGGCGCGCAGCGGGCGAGGCAGCGGGCGGCGGCGCCGGGTCCGGCAGCGGCACGGGAATGGGGATAGGGACGCTGGGGCGGTTGAGAGGAGCAGGGCCGGTGGCGGCAGCGGCGGGCGCGCGGACGACTGGCGTCGCGCTGGCCATGGCAGCAGCTGGCAGGCGAACTGCAGGCGCGGGCGCCGTCGTGGCGGCGGCGGGCGCGCGGGCGACTGGCGTGGCTGCCGCCGCGACGGCGGCGGCCGAGACGGCGGCGCCAGGAGCCAGGGGCACGCGGCGCGGGTGGGTCACACCCGCCGCCGCTGACGGCGCGGCCGGGGCTGGGCGGGGCGGCGCTGGCGCCGCAGGGGGCGAGGGGCTGCGTGGCGGCGAAGCGGGCGAAGCGGCTGCTGCGGCGGCGGCGGCCGCCGGGGGGTTGCTGGCCAGGGCGGCGGTGAAGGGCATGGCCGCAGCCAGGGCCGCAGCGGCGTCCATGGGGGCGGCGGCGGCAGCTCCTATGCCGGACGCGCGGCTGGACTTGGGCAGCGGCGCCGTCCGGCCGTTGAGCGGCGGAGCCGCGGCCGCCGCCGTCGGCTGGGCCGCCGGCGCCTGTGCAGCGCCCCGCGGCGTCTTGAGCTGCTTGGCCGGCGGCTGCTTGGCGGCGGCGGGCACCGTGGGAGCGGCAGCAGCCGAAGCCGCTGCGCTGGAAGCACTGGACGTGCTGGGTGAGGGGGCCTTGGGGGGCTCGCCTGAGCTAGTACCGCCAGCCGGAGCGGAAGCAACGGTGGCGGCCGGGCGCTGAGCCGGCGGCACAGCGGCCGGCTTGGCGGCAGCGGTGGCCGCCTTTGCCGGCTTAGCCGGCGGCGCGGCCTTCTTGGCTGGCGGCGGCCGGGGCTTGGCCTGGGATCCGGAGGAGGCGCCGGTGGAGGTGGCAGCAGCACCGGCGCCGGAGCCCGAGCCGGAGGCGGCTGCTCTTGGGCCCAGCAGTGCGCACAGGGCCATGGCGGCCGTGTCCGTGAGCTGGTGTGGGTCGCGCATCCAGGCGGGCGCCAGCAGCACGTACCAGCCCAGCAGCAGGCCGGCCACCTGGGGAGCGAGGGGGTGCAGGGACTTAGGTGAGGGCAATGCGCGTTGTGGAGACATGTGCAGTGCGACAATGGCAGGGTTCTGGCCGCGCCCTTCCACCGCTCAACGTCACGCTCCCCCAGCCTTCCCACCGCTCACCACCACGTTCCCCCAGTCGTACAGGTGCCGCAGCAGCCCACTGGAGGCCTCGGGAGGAGGCACCACGCCGGCCTGACAAGAGTGGAGGAAAGGGTGCAACATGGCAAACGACGGAGCGGTAGTGCGGTTGTGCTAACCCACAAGATTCTGCCACTAGCTTCCGCCACCGTGCTAAGGTGCTGAGATAGCGCGGCCGGGGATCAGAGCAGAGGCAGGGCAGCTCGTCACGACGACAGCGCCGGCCACCTATGCAGCATATGTTGCTCAGGACTACCAACCTCCGCCAAAGTCAGACAATCACATAGATGTGTACACCATCATAGTTCCATATCGTATGCGTTTCTTGACGACGTTGGCAAACGCAATGATGCTATGCAATGCGGCACACCTCCCGCCCTCTTGCCCCAGCGCAGCCCTGCTCACCGGCCGCTTGCGCTCCTGGGGCGCCGAGGGCGGGGCCTTGGGACTCTCGCCCGTACCGGACACGCCCTTGCCACTGCGCGCTGCATTGGAACCAGCGTCTGGGCCCTTGGCCGCACCCGCCTTAGCGTCTTTTCCCCCACCGCCCGGGCGCTTGCCCGAGGCAGAGTCCTTGGCCGCGGCACCCGCGCCAGCGCCGTCGCGGCAAACCTCGCCCGCCAGCCCATCCTCCTTGAGCCAGCCCGGCCCACCCCCAGCCTCGGGCTGCGCCTCACACACCGGCGCCGCCGCCGCCGCCTTCTTCTCACCGCCACCCTTGCCCTGCCCTGCCTTGGCGCCGCCCGCCTTCCCGCCCTGCCCGCTGGCGCCCTTGCCCTGCCCAGCCTTGGCCGCCCCGGCCTTGGCCCCCGCCGCACCACCGCCGCCGGCTGCCTTGGGCGCAGGCCCCTTGGCCGGAGGCAGCCCCCCCACGTGCAGGGCTACCGGCGCCAAGCCCGGCAGCTGCCACACATGGTCGCAGCGAGCGGCACGCAACGCACTGAGCTGACCCTCCGCAAGGCTCAGCCCGCCGGCGCCCCAGGCCTGGGCCGCCAGGGCGTTGACGCGAGCTGCGGTCCGCAGCTCACACCACCATAGCGCGAGGCCAGCGGAGAAGCCGGCGGGTGGATTGACGCCGTTGGCGGCGGCGTCCGTGTCGTTAGCTGGGGGTGGCGCCGCCGCTGCGGCCGCAGCGGCGGTGCAGCCGCCTATGGCTGCTGAGCCGCCGCTGCCGAGGGGCTGACGCGTGGCGGGGTCGAAGGCGCAGGTGCGCGCTCCGGCGGGGCCGTAGGAGGGCAGGCCGTAGGCGGGAAGGTAGGGCGTGCGGAAGAGCCAACCAGCCAGGAGCGCGCCGAAGATGAGGCCGGCGCCGATGCGGAGGGTGTGAACAAACCTGGGGGGCGGCGGCAGGCGGTCGGTCGTGCGCCGTTAGCAGGGCCAGGACGCACGGGTCATGGAGCCAGTAGCTCTGCAGGCACTAGCAGCACGGCCGCCGCACGCGCTATTCTATGCTGGGTGAAGCCCCAGCGCTGCGCTTCCATGCAGGATGTAAGCAAGGCACGCACGGACCCCAGAAGCCCCTGCCCCCCCGCTTCTCACAGGTAAAACAGCTGCTGCCGCTGCGTGGGGTACGGGCCCTCGTCCTCCACCGTGTGCGTGTAGGCCTCGACCTTGGCGGCGGCCTGGCTCAGCCTGCTGCCGCCGTTGAAGCCGTACATGGCCTCCGCCAGGTGCTCGCTGTAGGCGGCCAGCCAGGACCGCTGGGAGGTCTGCGTTGGGTGCGGGGTTGCGGGGTTGCGGGGCTGCGGGGTGAGCTGGTGGGGTCATGTCGTGCCGGGATGCCGCTGCACCGCTCAGCAGCGATAGCGGCAGCTAGTGCTCTAAACTATTTCAGATCAACAAAGCATGGCAGGCCGCGCACCTGCACGCGCCACCAGATGCAGGCCCAGGTCACGAGCACCGCCACGATGGAGCAGCCAAAGTACTCTGGATCCAGCGCCAGCGTGTTTGAAACCCAGCTCCGGCAGCAGTCGTACGGCGCGGTGAGGGTGGCGTGCAGGTTGGACCCGGGCGACGACAGCGCGTCGGCCGAGCCGTGTGCGACCGCGGCCAGGAAGGGCAGCCCCAGCGCCAGCTCGGGCAGTGTGGGCCGCGGCAGCCCCAGGCGCTCCCACAGCGAGACGCGCGTGTAACGGGCGGCGTTGAGAACGTTGCTGCGGGGAGGGCAAGGGAGGAGAGAGCCGGGAGGGAGGCGGAGTGTTGTAGGTGCCTGTGCGCAAGGGGCATGCGGCGCCGAGCACGTGTATGCGGGCATTGCTGGAGGCAGGGGCAGGGGCAGGGGGCACATGTGCGAGGCAGCGCCGGGCGTTGCGGGCACACGGTTCGCACGGCTGGCTGCTGCGCTGTGGGGCGCTGTGGGGAGGGGCGAGGCCGCGCCGTGCCCTCTGTCGCGCGCCGCTGGGCCGACAGGCTTACGACTGCGCCGCCTGCTGCTTGGGCAGCCGCGCGACCAGGGCCGTGGTCATGTGCGATGGCGCGAGACCCAGCGGAAGCGCCGCAAACACTGCATGGCTGATGACGTATGCCAACCCAAGGCAAGCGCCCGCCGCACCCACCGGAAGCGCCGCATCTTGTCAACCTGGTCCTCTGCGCTGTCCGACACCTTGAGCGCCAGCTGCGGAGGGCACTCGAACGCCGCCGAGCCGGGGTCCTCCTGCGCGGCCGGGCGGACGTGGTCCATGTCGTACAGCCGGCACACGCCGTACGGCCGGCACACGCCGTACGGCCGGCACATGCCGTTCGTGTGCGCCGCCAATGGTCTCATGGGTTGGCGACCCGCAGCGGTGCGGGGGCGGCTATCGTGCGACACCCCCACAACCACCACGCCAGGTCCAGCCCGTGGGTGCCCACAGCCCGGGCTGCACGGCCCAAGGCCTCGTGCGGTGCGCCTCTGAACCCCCTCCCCTGTATTCATCTCCCTACACAGCTGCGTGATGGCGCAAGGACCGCAGCAGCCCACCCGCCCCGGTACCTCGTGCTGACGGTCAGTCAGGCCTCACCGCCATGCGCCGCCGGGCGAAGCGCAGTGCCAGCAGGTCCTGCCGCCGCCGCCTCCAGTCGACAAAGCACACAAACGCGCACAGCACGCCGGCGACCGTGGCCGCGGCCTCGCACAGCCGCCAGCCCGCCATGCGCCACGCGAGATCCACCTGGGGGCCGCTCGGTGCGGGGTGTGGCGGCAGCGTCGGCGGTGGGGCCCTGGAGGGCAGCCCGTGGTGGCTGCCGCGGCAGCGAGGCTGCCAAAGCAAGTGGCATTTCGCCGCAGGTTGCTCGTTGGTGGTTGTGTGGTGCACATCAAGGCGGGGCGGCGCACGGCCGTGGACACGACACAGCTGGACTGGCAGTCGCACGCTGCGCCGCTTCCATGGCCCGGGCGACGGCCGGGGATGAGCTGCGCCAGCTGGGTCAGCCGCCAACGCACGGTCCCCGCCCACCGCTGTGCGGGCGCGTGGCCGGCTGGTTCACGACTAGGGGTGTCACACTGCCCAGTATCTCAATGTTCGCGGGCATTCACACAGCTATTTCGGCCCTGTAAAGTTGAACGCCCTATCCACAATGATGGTTGCCTGGACAAATGTGAGACGAGGTGCGCAATTGGGGGGAAGTGCTGCGGCCGCCGCGGCGCGGCGCCGCCTGGCCCTCCTGCCTGCGCCAGCGGCAGCCCAACCCGCACCAACGGCACACCGGCGCCACCTCGCCTGCCCATGCGCATCTAATTCCGGCAGCCAGCCCCGCGGCCCCAGCACACACCTGCATCATCGCCCATCGCGCCACGTCCATTAGGGGGACGGCCGAGAAGAAGCCGGGCGTGAGCGCCACGGCCAACCATGCCGCCAGGCCGCCCAGCGCCGCCAGCTCCTGCCACGACATGAGCGACAGCACCATGAGGGCTCGCATGAGGAGGGAGCTGCGGGCAGGGGCGGGCGCAGGGACAGAGACAGGGATAAGAGGTGCGGAGCGGGTAGGGGCCGCAGGGGCTAGGGCTGCGACAGGAGCGCCGCTGCTAGCAAGGCCAGGTCCACGGGGCTCATGCAGGGCAGGGCGGGGGCCCAGTTGCCGTGGAACATATCACGCGATGCTGCGGGAACGGGCCGCTGCAGCCGTCGTGTCGGACAATGCGCGGGTTCGCCGCGCGCCGGGCGGGCCCCAGCGCCTGTGCGTGCAGCGGACACCGCGGTTGCTGTTTCCTCCCAGCCATGCATCGCGCCACGCTGCGACAACACAACATGGCAGACACCTTCGCCTTCACAAAAACACAACCCACATTGGGTAGCCGCTGGCCCTCATGCGGACAATGGCCGCCGACAGCGAGGTCATGTGGGTGACCAGGCACAGGTTGCTGAGCGGAGGGACGGGAGGGGAGGAAGAGGAGGGAGGGCGCGTCTTGGCGGCCTGTTTCGGCGGCAAGCGGCGCAGCTTGACGGCAGGGAGGGAGGGAGAGGCGTGAGAGGCAGGGGGCGGGAAGCGTCGCATGGGGTGGCTCGTAGCCCGCGTCATGTGCGGCGGGGCCGTGCGAGTGCCCGACGGCGGTGAGCGCACAGCTCCTGGCACCACGGCCAGCAGCAGCGGCCAGCAGCAGGGCCTTACAGGCGAAGCACGCGGAGAAGAGGCCGGGGCTCCGCACGGGGGCCCACGCGGGGCCGGCGCTGGCACAGAGGCGGCCCACGGGGCCAGCCCCGGGAGCAACTCACTCCTGTTCGTCCATGGACAGAGCGGCCTTGAGGCGCATGCGCAGCTCGGCGCGTGTCTGCGGGCGGGCGGGCGGGCGGGCGGGGGGGGCGGAAGTGGGCAGGAGGGCGGGCGAGAGAGAGCCAAGGCCCGCGGCACGGAGTCGTGCCACGGCTGGTGGCTGTGCGGTCCCCCGGAGGCCCGGCGTGCCTCGCCGTGCCCCGCGCAATGGCCGGTGTGTGGACTCCCTCCGGCCGTCCGGCTTGGGTGCCCGCCGTGTACGGCACCGGGGGGGGCCTGTACGGCACCACATACGACCCCTTTTAGGCACCCGGGGATTGTCTGCAACCCACCACGGTACGGCTTACCTCCCTTATGACTGAAAGGATTGTGACTGGCATCATGGGCAGCCGCAGGAGCAGCCGTGCCGGGGCCGCAAAGCCGTGCTGGGAATAGCCCCAGAGGCAGCAGAAGAATAACACGACTATTGCAACCCCTGATGGCGCGAGTGCAGGCCGACAGCGGGCGGCACGAGGTAAGAGCAGCGGCGAGGGGGCGCCTTGCAGCGCGTGGCGAGCGTGCTGGGGAAGCAGCAGCAGCGGGGAGACTAGAGGCCGAGCTGCGGCAGGAGCAATTTTTCGGGGTCGGTGGCGTCGAGGAGGAAGACACGACCGGGCATGGCCAGGGAGGGTTCACGCAGCGCTTGGCAGGGCTGGCGGGCGCGCAGTGGCGGCGCTGGCGAGCGGCTGGACCGCGCTTGGCCTGTGAAGCCGGACAGACGTGCGCGGCCGGCGCCCCAACGCGGACTCACCAAATCTGTAGGGCCAGGCAGACATCATGCGACAGGGAGAGATGCGGGTCATGGCCACAGTTCAAGGGTTGCGGTGGGAGGCGCAGCGGCACAGCCACCGCAGGCGCGACCAACGCTGCGGCCCAGCCTCCGGCGTCAGCGGATGAACGGTCCCTTGCCCGCCGCTGCACCTACGTTAGCATGCCTAGAGGAACCATGAGGCGAGTTTGCTGTAACAGCGTCAACAGGATGAAGACGCCGTTGTCCCAGGGGTGGGGCTTCGGCAGCGCAAAGGTGGGACCGAAGGGCTCCACGGGCGGCGCAGGCGTAGTGTCATCGAAAACTTCCAAGAGTTGCTCCTTCAGTGCTAAGGAGCCTCTCGGAACCGTCGTGGCTGCTGCCAGGTACAGCGCCAGCGGCGCCAGCGCTGTAGGACTACGTGTTGCGTGCTCCCGCCATCGGTGCATCGCGGCCGCCCTCGATGCACAGGAACAGCAGCCCTTAACAGAACATATCATATCAGAATGTATCTCTGTTCAGGGTTTACGAGACTTGGAGCGACAGACGGCCGTGGCCCGAGGAAGGAAGGTTCTTCTACCCCTAGCAGGCGTTTGCCTTTGGCAACGCGATGTGTTATCTGTTTTGTTGTTCCTTGGCCACGACGAAGAACTGCCAAAAGTCTGTAAGCTGGAGAACTTGATGCACCGCATCGGCCGAGGGTACAGCTATAGCGAGTAGCAGTGCACAAGTCTCGTGTCGCTGCCGCACCAAGCTTCTGCATTCTCTGAGAACTGCCTGGGCGCAGCGCGACCGACCGCAGCGTGCCAGCTCCCCGCGGAGCACTGTATCTTCGCCCTGCCTCAGCAGGCAACCCAGTTGCTTCTCAGACATCATATATTAGATAGGATGCAGTCGTTGCAAGGATTGCGCTCGCCGCTTGCTGGCGCTCAGCGCCCACGCGTGGAACGCTCACGGCTGCAGACGCAGTGCACTGCTGCTTCAGCTGGCCTCGGCCCGTCTACCTCAGGCAGCGACGCTTGGCTGCAGGCCGTCGCCGGCGCTGTGACCGCAGCGCGGCGAGGCGCGCTGCTCCACCTGCGCAGAGCCAGCCGAGCGACGCGGCGCGAGCTGGGCAGGTGCGATTTTGGTCACAGTGGCCAAGACGCTGAAGATCACCGCTCGGGGCGGCCCTTCGCTCGGGCGCTTTCCGATGGCAATCATGTAACGCCATCGCGACCGCCGCCCGCGCAGCGACGGCCTCGCCCTGGCCAGCTCGGGCTCGCGGCCAGCTCTGGCTATGCTTGCGGCGCTCACCATTCCGCCTGTGCCCGGCAACGGCATATCCGACCTGCTCACCAACCGTGTCTTCCTGGTCGGCTTCTGGTCCTGGTTCCTGGCGCAGTTCGGCAAGGTAGGCACGCCCACACGGCCTTCACAGCCACGCCAAGGCCCTCCCGGGGCGCCTCGTTTCCCCATGGACTGCTGCTTCCCTGCCGAGCACCCAGTAGGCCAGCGGCCAGCCGACCCATGGGACAGCCCCGCACCCGGTGCCAGCCACACGGCCTTTCGCACGGGCTGCTCCTAGTAGCCCCTCGCGTACCTGAGGCCCCCAGGGCTCTGTGGGCCCTGAGAAGGCACAGATGCCAGGGGGCGCCCACGTGGCCGTCGTGAAGGAACCGCCCTGCTCATAGCAGCCCACGCTTCGCCGACCAGCCACCCTGTCCTGAATTCCCATGCCGGTCCTACGACCCCTAGTGCTGTGGTCACTGTCCCGTGCCGAGCTGCTGAGGCTGCTGCCAGCAAGTACCCGTGAAGCAACAGCTGTGGCTTCGAGCTGGGCGACGGCTCGTGTGATGACTGCCTGCTTCTATGCTTGTACCCATTACCTAAGCGGAGTAGCAACCGCCCTGCCCCGACCGCAGACACAAGCTCGCGTTGGGCTGGCAAGCTCAGCGGCACCTACCTCACGCCCTGGCGCCCTCTCCCTCCATTCCACGCCCCCGCTCCGCAGATCTTCACCAAGCGCTTCAAGAAGGGCGTGTGGGACCTGGGCGCGGTGCTGGAGTCGGGCGGCATGCCCTCCAGCCACAGCTCGCTGTGCGCGGTGAGCAGGGCAGCTGTCGGGCAACGAGGACTGCGGCACCGCACGTTGCGGTGTGGCGTAGGCCTCAAGGCCGTAGGCTCCTCAACGGCGTCGTGTTGGGTCGGGAGCTTCGCTTCACGCCATGGGTGCGGCAGGGCTGGCGACAGCGGCTCGGCCGGCGGCACATCAGCAAGCCGCTGGGCAGGCTCGGGGAGCGGCAGGACGTGGTGCCAGTGCGAATGACGGTGCTATCGTGCTCCGCCTCCCGGCCCGGCGGCAGCACCCGGCTGACTGCGCACCCAGCCGCATCCCTCGACGGCGAGGGGCTCAGCCTACAGAAAGCCTCGGGCGAGGGGCACAAGCTGGCCTTCGACAAGGGGACGAGAAGCCTGGGGCCCGGAGCAAGCTCGGCACGCTGGCATGGCGCTCACGGCGTCGTGGCTCGCCCTTGTCCTGCGCCTTTCTCCCGCGCCCGCTCCTGGCCGCAGGGCATCACGACTGCGGTGGCCTTCCACCAGGGGCTGGGCAGCCCGCTTTTTGCGGCGTCCCTGTGCTTCTCCGTGATCGTCATGTACGACGCTATGGGCGTACGGCGGCACGCAGGTGCGTCACACTTGCAGCGGGCGGCAGCGGCGCAGGGGCGCAGGTCTTTCGCTGTCGGTGCACCCCGGCTCCTGGACCTCTTGACGCGCCCTGGCCCTGGCCCTGGTACTAGCCCTGTCCCGGGCCCTTGGGTGCTCGGGACCTTCGGCCCTGAGACACGCGGCCGTGCCGAAGCCCATGCCTGCCCTCGCCCTCCGCCCCTCTGCCCCGTCTCCTGCTCACACGGCAGTCGTGCTGGGTGCGGCGCTCAACCCCTCCCCGCCCTGCCCCTCCTGCCCCTGCTCCTACCCTCCCTGCAGGCATGCAGGCTGCGGTGCTGAACAAGGTCATTGACGAGCTGCTGGACGACGACCACCCCATGGGCGAGGTCAAGCTCAAGGAGGTGCTGGGCCACACGCCGCGGCAGGTGCGACAGCGCAGCCGTGGCGCATCGCGTGCAACCCAGCGGGCCTCGGATCCGGGCTGGGCTGTGGTGGAGGTGGAGGTGGCGACGGGAGGGCGCGAGCGCGGGTTGCGGTTTGGGATGGGCGGGCGTTGCGAGTCAGGCTTCGAGTGACGCGGCAGAGACATGAGGAGGGCATGCATCATGAGCAGTTCGGGATCGGGCATCATTGTGGTGACGCAGCCCAGATTGTTGGCTGCATGTGCCGGGGCCACCCCAGCGGTCGGCAGCCGGCCCGCTGCCTCGCCTGCCCACCTCCGCCCTCCTGCGCCGCTGCCTTCTGCCGCAGGTGGTGTGCGGAGGGCTGCTGGGCCTGCTGGTGGGGCTCTTCTACCCGGCCTAGGCCGCTGCCCAAGGAGCTGTCTGAGCCCCGTCCTGGGCCGACACCAGCAGCGGACCACGCAGGAGCCTAGGCGGCGCTCACAGGAGCGGCCCAAACAGCGTCATGCGCACCGAGCTAGGCCGGCAAAGGCGGAAGCGTCACGCCGAAGGAGCGGCCTCGGCAGCGGCTCCAGGAGTGGACCGCGGCGCAGCCCACGGAGCGGCCTGGGCCGGCCTAAGCAGCTGCCGCAGCGGAGGCAGGGGCCGCGGGCGGCCGGCGCAGGAGGACCTCGGGGCCCAGGAGGCTGATGCCGATGGCTCCGCACTGGGCCGCGGTGTAACGGCAGGCTGCCCGAGGGCGGGAGCCGGGGGCGGTTGGGGCGGGTACGTGCTGCACCACGTGAGCACGCGCTGTGAGTTCTGGGGCGCAAGCCTGGTGAGGGTGCGACAGCTAGGGGGCTGCCGGGACCAGTCCGTACAGCTTGTACGGCGCCGAGCGAGGCGCTTCTGCTGGCGGGCGGGGGTCACGGATGGGCGCGGCGCCGGGGGCGCCGCGGCGCGGGCGTAAACCGGAAGATTGTTGAGCGGCCTGGCCGAGGGCTGCTGCAGCTGGCGGCTGCTGTGGCGGCCGGGGGTCGTGAGCGATACGGCTTGACCAGGGTCTTACGTATGCACCCGTCGGGCCGTGTCGTGTGGGGGTCGTGCTTTGGAATTTGGGGGGCTCGGCTGTTTGTTTGATCAGCGGGGTCATGGAGGCGTGAGCAAGATGTACGGTACGAAGAATACGTTTACCAGTACTAATGGTTGTTTGGCGCGGGCGCCGGCTGCCCGGTGGCGCTCGGGTGAGGTCCGGAGCTGAAGCGATGAGGGACGCAAGGGCGCCGGGGCTTCGCGCCCGTGCAGGACTGGGCGATAAGCATTGTGTGTTTCGAGGCTACCTTGGTATCGGCCACGCAGTCTCTGCTGCGGTTGGCTGGAAAGAGCGCAGGACGCGTCAACGGAGCAGGGTGAGGCTGGACGAGGACATGCAGCGGCCAAGGTGGAGGCCGTGGCGCCACGTGGGGAGGAGGAGGCATCAGCTGGTGGCGCGAGAGAGGGCGAAGGAGGACGCACTGCTCGAGGCAGACGCCAGGGGCTGTGTGGGGGGCATCACGGGGCTCGGCGGAAGAACGCGTGCAACTGTGCATGGGTGTGTTCCTGCCTGCCTGCAAGCGCACGGCTGGGGCAGCGCTCTCGGCCCTTGACCCCAGGCAGGGTCAAGCAGGGACACGAAGGGTCACGGCGCCTCTTACAGCGCCCTGAGCACGACCGCACATCGATCGACCCTCGGCCGCACAGTGGGGATTGGTGGCCAGGCAGCGGCACCCTCCTGCCGGCACCCACCCTGCCCCGCCCCGACTGCCAGCGTCACTGCACCCAGCAGTGGCCGCTGGCCAGCCCAGTAGGAGCCCCCTGGTCCTGGTCGTAACACCGTGCTACCGGCCACCCTCAGCCGCCGTGCAGCCACGCGAGCGCAGCCAGCGACTGCCCCTTCCCCGTCAGCTACGCATGGCGCCATCTAATGGCCCCTTGGCCTGCAGCAGCGGGCTTGAGCCAGCGCGTTCCCCATCCCTACACCGCACATCCCTCCCGTCAGCTACGGCTGCTGCCACCGGCAGTGGGGCGCCGCAATAGCTGCACGCGTCCGCCGCCCAAGACACTTGGCCTACTGCATGCCCCGTGCCCCAGGCGCCGTCGCCAACGACCTCAATCGCTGCGCCTCCAGCGCACCGCTGCCGCCGGGGGTGCGTTGCCAGCGTCCGGTGCCGTTTGTGAGGCTCGCGCTGCTCCCAGAGGCCCCGCCTGTGGGACCGGCCTGCACCGCCAGCCGCTACCCGGTCGCCACCGCCGCCACGGCCTCCACAGGCCCCTCCTCTACAGGCCTCGCCGGCTCATGCCAGAGCGCATCACCACGAAGAAGTCCTACGCAAGGAGGGGGCCAGGCGCCTCTCACTCCGCCTCCAGGGCCTCTTTCTCCTCGTGCAAGCCGCGCCGTTCCCGCACACCTCGTGGCGCGGCGGGGCCCCAGCCGTGGCCTCCGGGCCCGCTTGCAGCACCGAGGCACCCGGGCATGGGGCCACCGGCACGCCGCCAGTGGCGCGATGAAGTCACTCCGCCGGCGCCCCGAGCGCCAGCGCCTGCCACGGCCTGCCAGCGGGCTGCAAGTGCCACTCGCCCGCCTTCGCCAGAGCCCCCAGCCCTCCTTCGGCCTCCGCCAGGGCCGCCTCCGGCAGCGCTGCTCCGGAAGCGCATGCGGCCTCGCCCCCAAGTCCTGCACGGGGGGCCTCCAATGGCCCCACAACGGCCTCCTGCCCTGGCCGCCACCCACGCGCAGGCGCAGCCCCGCAGGGCCACCGCCCCCCCCCCGCCTCGGGCGCCCCTCCCCTCAGGGCCCCACGCGGCGCTGCTCCGCCAGCGCCTCCAGCCCCGCCTCCAGCGCCTCCTGCTCCTCGCGCTGCACCAGCAGCAGGGGGCTCGAGCTGCCAGCGGGCGCACCCAGGTGGCGACTGCGGGAGGAGGATGGGGGGGGGGGCGAGGAGACAGGGGCGAGGTGCTGTGGTTGAGGGCTCCAGTCCAGGGCTGCGCCGAACGCGGTCAGGCGTCGGTCGGGCGCAGCGCCCACGGGGTGCCCAGGGCGCGGAGATGGGTTCACGGGGTGCGGTCACAGTTATGTGACCCGGGTGCCCAGCTGCGCGGCTGGGCGGGGCATGCATCTCCTTGTCGACCGCTGCTCCGCTGGCGGCAGCAGAGTGCCGGTAGTCCGCGGAGCGTGCAGCTCGACCAAAGGCCACGACACCTCGCACGTGCCAGCAGCAGCACCCGGGCGTGGCAACCCTCCCGCCGGCTGCCAGGCTCGTTTGCGCGCAGCCCCACGGGTCCCCGCAGCTCCCGGCGCGCGCCCCCACGTCGCTTGCGCCACCGGCCCCCAGCAGGCGCCAGTTGCTGCTGCTGTCGCGCCTGGCCGCATGCGTCACTCTGCGCCCGCCTGCTAAGCGCCACGGTGCCGGTCCACAAGTGAGAACCAAATGGCGCCGGGTCCTGGTCCTGCGCCACAGCTGAGGTCCCCACCGGCCTCCGCCCTATCCGACGACGGTTGGTCCCCCGTCTGCGGAGCCTTTGGGCCCGCGCTCGGTTGCCACCCATCCGCTGATCAAAGCCCACCCCTTGAAGCGCGCATGCCCTCCGGCCCACGACTCCGTGGCCCCACCTGCGCAGCGCCTGCAGCTGCAGCGCCAGCTGCTGCTCCGCTGCCGCAAAGGAGTCGGCGGGCTTGGTGCCGGCCTGCTGCAGCGCCAGCTGCCGCCACACGAACTGCCGCGACAGCGGGGGCGAGAAGGAGTCGAGAGCCACGGGCTCGGACTGGGCCTGGGGGCGTGAGTGAGGGGGCGTGAGAGGGCGCGAGAGGGTGGTGCAGGAGGGGGTGTGGGCAGGGGGTTGGAGGGGCGGCCGAGGCCTGGTGCAAGGGGCTGGCGTGCCCGCCCCTTGCGAAGCTGAGTAGGAGGGTTGGACACGGGTTCATGTGTGACTTGAGGAGCAGGGGCCCGTACCTCGGGGTACTTCTTGAGGAACGTCTGCAGCAGCCGGCGCTCCGTGGGGTCCGCGCGGGGCACCTGGACCGCTCCGAGTGAGAGCTGCTCCGTGCGATACCTGCGATGGCCAATTGTTTTGGTAGTGCTGCAAGAGCGCTAGAGGGAGCAGGAGGCGCTGCGGTCCTCACCGAGAGAGTACATCAAACGCCTTGGGTATCGCGAAGCTGCCGTTCTCTAGGTCACGCATTAGCTTGACTACTAGGCTATTGTGCTTGACCTTGCGGCCATTGCGCAGGAAGGCAGAGGCCGAGACCATCCTTCCACGCGCCCGGCGGGCCGGGCTTTGCAAATGTGGCTTATGTCGATAATTGTGTGGTATGCGCTATGCAATAGCTTGCAGGCGAGTTTGGCTATGGCTGCATCGGGGCATTTACGCGTCGCGAGCAGCGCGAATGCAGGTCGCGAAAGTACTGCTAGCACGGATCATCCCTAAACAACACATCACACAATGTCGCCTGCTCAGCGACCGGGTTCGTGTTGAGCAATCAACCATCGCGCCCAGCCCCATCCGAGCGCGCCACCGGGCCCCCTCTCGCGATGGCTATGACGACAATGTCAGCCGCTGGAACGGAGAGCGCTGGGCCAGACGCGGGCTTGGCGCGCTTCTTCCCGCTCAACGTCCGCGTCGCGGGCAGGTGACCACCGTTGGCCATACCCCCCGGAAGCGTGCCACCCGACGGCGACTTGCCCGCTCAACCCTCCCCCTCCGGCCCCTGGTCCATCCCCTTACCCCCAGGCCCGGCACCCTTGACCTGGACCACGGCCACGTCACGTTCACGCCCCAACCGGTGCGGCGCCGCCGCGTTGTGCACACTTGCGACGCGGCAGCACCCCACGCCCCTGCCTCGATGCCCCCTGCGGCTCGCTGGTCCTTCCTCCCACGGGTCCGTGTGCCAGCACCTGCCCTGCAAAGCTGCCGCTTTGGGTCCACTGTGCCCAATCCGACACCCAACCTCCCGGGCCCGCCCCCGGCCCCCTGCGCGCCCCGCAGCGGCCCGGCGGCCTCCTCAACTGGATCAGGGGCGTGCTGCGGCCCCTGCGGAAGACGGTGCGCTCCACAGCATTGACCACGACGTGTTTTCATGCCAGCAACAACGCACTATACTACGTGCATGCGTATCACAGCGGCCAGGGGCGTGCCGACTTGCCGTCGCGCCATCGCGCCTCCCGTCACGCCGGCCGCCGCCTGATGCTTCCCCCGTGACCCACGAACCCCGCCCCTGTCCGCCTGTCCCCTGGCCCCCTCCCAGGCCTTCCCCGCCACTGCCCTCTTGGGCGCTCGCCAGGAGGGCCCCCGCTCGCTCACGTTGTGGCACGCGGAGGAGAAGCGCTCCAGCGCCGGCTGCTTCGACAAGCTGCGCTGCGCGCTGCGCTCCTCGCCCGTGTGGGTGCTGCGCCGGGGCGACGAGCACCGACCGCATGTCGACTAAAGTTCGGTCTGTCGTAGCATTATGGAGTTGCGCCGTTGTGAGAACGATGCCGCTGGCGTGCGCCGCTGACCCCTGACTGCTGGCCCCCGCGCGCCCTCACGGGTGCTCGTGCTGCGGCACCGCTGCGCTGCTGTGAGCGCCAAGCACCCGGTGGCTATCGGATGCCCGTGTGCGTGCTCGGCGCTCCGGGTGCCGGCGGTGCGCCACGAACTCCCCCCCCCGACATGTCCCGACATGTCCTCCGCGTTCTGCACCTCCACCTCCCCCCTGCGCCTCGCCGACCGGCCTGTCTAGCGTAACACGCGGCGCCACCGCCACAGTACCATGCCGGTGAAGCTGTGAGGCTGCCCTCACCCCGCCTTACCTTCCAACCCGCAGCTTTGAGCTGTCGCAGACCGACGCCGCCTCCCTACCCGCGCTGGTGGAGGCGGCGCAGCGGGCGGGGGCGTGGTGGGGCCGCCCCTCGCCACCCCGGCTGGCGCTGGTGGTCAACCCCGTCAGCGGGCGGGGCGGCGCGCGGCGGCTGGCGGAGGGGCAGCTGGTGCCGCTGCTGCGGGACGTGCTGGGGCTGCGGGTGGAGGTGCACGTGACGCAGGTGAGCCACTCGGTCTATGTTGATGGAGCATATGTTTTATAGTCTCGTCATGCATACCTTGTGTGCACCGCGGCTGAGGGACGTGCTGCGGTGCACGCGAGGAGGTGCACGTGACGCGGGTGCGATGGGGCAGGGCTGCCACAAGTACAACGCTGCCCCCAGGCCCACCCGGCGCCCCTCGTGTGCCTGTTCCGATGCACGGCCGCCGTGCCCCCGCTCCCCCGGCCGCCCGCCAGGCGCCCATGCACGCGGCCGACATTGTGCGCAGCATGCCGCTCAACACCGCGGCGGCGGCGGCGGCGGCGGCGGGTAGCCCGGCCGGCGGCAGCGGCGGCGGCGAGGGGGTGGACCTGGTTGTGTTTGTGGGCGGCGACGGCACGCTGTACGAGGGGCTGCAGGTGCGGCTTGCGTGCGTGCATGTCCATGCCCATGAGTGCCGTACAGCTGCATGCGGCCATGACGTGCAGATGCGTATGTGTTCCAGTGTTAGGTAGCACAGAACCCCACACGCGGCACAGCACGCCCCGGGTAGAGTGGCGCGTCGGCCGTGCGCGAAGGGAATGCGGTTAAATGCACCTGTGCGGAAGCGAAGCCCAGCCTGACCCGGGAGGAGTGGCGCGTCGGCCGTGCGGAGAGGGAATGTGGTTAGATGCGCCAGTGCGGAGGCGAAGCCCAGCGCCACCCGAAAAGAACCCGGTGTGTGTATGTGTGTGTGTACCATATATGTTACACTCCAGCGGTGCCTTCAGCCTGTGCGCATGCCCGCACATCAACCGGAGTGTGTCTGCTCAAGTGTGAAGTAGGACAGAACCCCATGTGTTCAAGTGTTGACTAGGGCAGAGCCCCACACGCGGCACACATGCGTGTGCATGCGTGTGGCTGTGCGTGAGGGGGCTCGGGCGCCATGCAGCGGGGGCGGCATGGCGCCATGCAGCGGGGGCGGCAGGGCGCCATGCAGCGGGGGCGGCAGGGCGCGTGCGCCGCGACCCCGGCGCTGCTGGCGTCCCCGGCAGCAACCTCCAGTGCCACGAAGGGCCCTTTGGGTTCACCCGAGGATGCCGGCTCGTCAACTCCACAGGCCGCCGGTGCTGCACCCTGCGTGCCGCCCCGTGCAGCCCCCCTGCAGCCTCCGGCACCTCCGGCCGCCCATGTTCCCAGCCCTCCGCCCGGCCCCCGCCCCACCCCGCCCGCACAGGGCCTGCTGTCGCGGCCCGACTGGGCGGCCGCCGCTGCCGTGCCGCTGGCGGCGGTGCCCTGCGGCAGCGGCAACGGCCTGGCCGCCAGCTGCGGGCTGTGGGACCTGGGCACCGCCGTGGCGGCGCTGGCGCGCGGGCGGTCCGAGCCGGCCGACGTGGCGTCCGTGCTGCAGCCGCCGGGGTCGCGCTTCTACTGCCTGCTGTCGCTGGTGTACGGCAGCATGGTAGGTACGACGTACGGTGGGGCGCCCGTCCGGCATGGCAAGGTGCTCGCCGCACGCCCGTACGCTCGTGCCGAGTCGTGCAGCCGGGCGCCGTGCTGCGGGCTCTGTCTGGGCGTTCTGTGCCGTACGCAGACCGCACGCCTGCGCACCCCTTGGGCCCGAGCTGGGCCCGAGCTGGGCCCGAGCTGGGCCCGAGCTCCTGGCTTGATGTTGGCTTGCTCGTTCGCTGCTCCCGGGGTACGTCCCCGTGCACCCGCTTGCAGCAGCGCTACGTGTGCCTCCCACGTGTCGCCGCCCGCCCCGTTGGGGACCGGCGTCACTGCTCTCGCAACACCGCTGCCCGATCACACGCCCCCCGCCCCACGTTCAGGCCAACCTGGACATCGGCACCCAGGGCATGCGCTGGATGGGCGAGCTGCGCTTCCACCTGGGCGGCCTGGCGGAGATCATACGGGGCCGCTGCTACAGCGCCCGCGTGTTCGTGCTGCCAGGGGCCACCGCGACAGCGGCATCGGCATCGGCATCGGCGTCGGCAGCGCCCGAGCAGCAGCCAGGAGCGGGCGCGTCGTCCGTGGAGGTGCGGCTGACCATCCCGCCGGCGGAGGGGGAGGCGGCGGCGGGCGGCGGCGGCGGCGGCATGCGGGAGCCGCTGCTGCGCGACGGCGCCGCCGCCAAGGGCGCAGCGGGTGGCGGCGGCGGCGGCAGCGGAGGCGGCGCAAGCGGCGCGGAGGCGGGGTGCCGCGTGTCGGACTACCCCTCGGGTGCGCGGGGGCTGCCGGGGGAATGCGTGTGTGCGTGAGCAGCTAGCGGCGCAATGCGTGCCCGCTCAGCCTGCGGCACCCTACGCGTCGTGCAGTGCTGCGGAGGCCGTTGGCTTGGGGTCGTCGGCTGGGGGTCGTTGGCTGCGGGTCGTTGGCTCCGGGCTGTGGGGCCCCGCGCCGGGTGGGGCCGATGTGCCGCCGGCTCGCCTCCTTGCCCCCGCTCACGCCAACGCACGCCTCTCTCGCGCCTCCGCCGGGTCAACGTGCTGCCCCTCGCCCCCAGGCCCGCCGCTGCCGCTGCTGTCGGCGCTGGGCCGCCTGCCGCACCCGCTGCCCGACAGCCCCTCCGGCCTGCCCCCCGGCTGGGCCATGCTGCCCGACTCGTTCGCCATACTGGGCGCCTACAACCCGCAGGTGCGGGGCGCTAGGATGCTAGGACTGCGTGCACAGCACAGCACAGCGCAGCGTTATCGGGTGCCTTGCCGAGTTGCACTTTGTTGTCCTGGGTGCGCAGCTGGCATGCCTGGCGTGCGCATGTATTACGTTGCACATGTTGACATGTACTTGTTTTGCCATGCCGGACCATCAACCATGGGCCCCACGCGCCTCCTCGCAGTTCCTGGCGCTGGGCGCGCGCGCCAACCCGGGCGGCCACATGGGCGACGGGCTGTGGGACGTGTGGTACATGGACGCAGCGGGCGGCGCCCCGCAGCGCCAGCAGCACAGCGCCCCCGGCTCCTCTGGCGGGGGCGGCGGCAGCGGCCCAGTGAAGCGCGCCAGCGGCAGCGTGCGGCTGCGCTGCCTCAAGGTGTGTATGCCAGTGTGTCGCGGGATGAGGTGGCAGCGCTCCGTGCATTGGTGTCGTAATGTGGTCGACGCAATGCTTTGTTGCCCGCCTCCTCTGGTGCGGGCGGCTGTCGGCGTTGCCGTGAAGCGCGCCGGCGACAGCATTCGGTGGCGGCGTCGTGCGGCGACGACTTTCGGTCGCTTCAACGGCCGTGCCCCATCCCGGCCGACCACCACCACCCCGCCAGGTGCTGCTAGGCGTGGAGGACGGCAGCTTCGCTAAGTCGCCGGGCGTCATGGAGCGGCTGCAGGTGCGCACAAGATGTACATAAACATGTATACTATATAAGATACATACATGTTACATATAATGCGATGGAGCGGCTGCAGGTGCGCACGCAATCTACTGATTGTGTTTGTTGCAAGACACATGTCCGCCAGGGCTGCGTGTGTGGCTACCATCTGCCGTACCATGACAGCAACAGCGGTGCGGGGCTGCCTCGAGGGCATGAGCCCGACCCCAGGTCGCTACAGGGGGCGCGATCTGCAGCCCCAGCAACGCCCCCACGCCCCCAACGCCCCAACGGGCTCGCGCGCTGCTGCCCACGAGCGCGACGCTGCCAACCCGGCGCTGCTTTTGCCTAGGATGCCGTCCGCCTCCGCCTACTTGTTGCTGATGCTAACCCCTCTCACCCCCCTGCCCGCCGCCGCTCCCAGGCCCGCGCGCTGCTGTTTGAGCAGCGCGACTCCGCCACCTGGACGGTGCTGGACGGCGAGGAGGTGCCGCCGCGGCCGCTGTTCGCAGAGGTGCACCCGGGGCTGGTGCGGCTGCTGGTGGCTCCCGGCTGGCAGGAGCCGCCGCTGTGAGGGCTGGCCCCGGGGGGCTGCTGGGCGTGAGGCTGGGCTGGGTGCGGCGCCAGGCGGGGCGGCCGCTGTGGCATGCTCCCTGGGGGCTGGTGCGGCTGCTGGTGTGGCCCCCCGCCGGCTGGCAGGAGCCGCTGTGTGGGTGCGTTTCGCGCGGAGGGGGCGGAGGTAGGGGCATGGGCTGAGGAGGTGGGGGCGCAAAGTGAAGACGCGGCGCGAGCTGGGCTCTCTGGTGGCGTGGGGGTGGCGGGAGCGGTGGCTGTGGGCGCGCGGGGCAGAGTGGGGGGATGAGCGTGCAGCGGGTTTTCAGACAGACAGCAAGAGCGGAGGTCGCGTGCGGGATGTTCGTCGTTCGGCAACGCCCAGATGCCGGTACGGGCAGAATACGGCACACGGATTGAAGAAACATGGGGCATACGGAGACTTTCGATTGCACTACTCGTCACGGAGGCCCTTCGTGTGTCCGTAGAGGCTAATGTGACTTGGCCGGACCGCATGCTAGGACCATGCTGCCCCACACAACACAACACAACACAACTTAACGCAATACAGCGCTACGCCAGCCGCCTTCAATGAGCCACCTCGCCATCGCTCCCCGTCTAGCCAGGCCGCACAGCAGGTATCGCCGCCAGCCGGTCGAATCAATCAATGGTCGGGACGCAATGGGCGCTAAAAGTCATTCATGGAGTCATACGGATAAGCCAGCAACCCGGTCAAAGAAGACATAATCCCAGCCGTACTATCTGTACGCCGGCATCTAAGGTAGCTCCTCCGGCGGCGGCCCATACGCGTACGGCGGTGGCGCGTAGTCCGAGCTGCCCGACTCCGACATCGGCGGCGGGGTGTAGTAGTCCCCCATGGGCGGCGGCGCGTACAGGTCGTCCAGCTCGTACACGCTCATGTGTACGGCGCCGCCGCACCTGCATATATAGTGCAACGGTTCACGGCAGGCAGGCAGGATGCCCGCCATCAGTGTCCTCGCACAACGCTGAGGGGGTCCGTCGGCTCCGTCGGCATCCCGTGATGTCTCGCCCCCCATCCACATCAAACGTCCAAGGTTCAACTGACGACATTAGATTGCACCCTTGCATACCGTTGTGCAAACTGGTTGCGTTTATGCCATCCACGCGTGTGCACGGGGACCCGCCATCGACCCACCAGTCGTCCGTGAAGCCCGCCCTGCCGCAGCGGCGGCAGTTGGAGGGGTCCGCGGCAGCCGAAGGGCGCTCACGGATGAGAAAGCACCTGCGGCCGGGGCACAGCGCGGCACAGGAGGGGGTCGTAACGGGGCCGACATACGGGTAATTGTGTTGCTTTGGTGGGGCCACGCATGCGGTACGGCGCTTCGCTGGAACCGTAGCACCTTAGCGTGCTAGGTTATGGAGACAGCAGTCGAAGCGGCAGCCAAAGGCTGTCCTGGGTGGTCAGCGGTGCGCGCCCCCCGTGTGCCTCTGTGCATCCGCCGTACTCACTTGGTGCCGTCGAGAAAGCCGACGTAGCGGGCGGCGGCGCGGTCGCGCACCTGCAGAACACAAGGAGTGACGCGCGAATGTGGGCGTGAATATGGGTGCGTGTGGCACGTGGGGCATGGGCCGATGGGCGTGGGCGGTTGCGTGTGGCCGGGTCTCATCATGTCTGGTGTGGCTGTCGTGACCATGGTTATGCACACCATTTAAAGTTGAGGCGCGTAGTCGGGTCACGCACCGTTGTGGCGCACTTGAGCGGCGAGAAGAGGTTGGCGAGGGGCGCGCTGGCGTCGGCCATCTCTCGCGCGGCGAAGGCCTTGCTGCCGTCAGGCCGCGCGTAGAGGAAGCAGCCAATGGGCTGCGCGTACAGGCCTGCGGCAACGATGGCAAAAGGGCAGGAGGCGAGGGCGTTCGGAGGGATGAGCCTGCACCCCGGGCTGCCGCGCGTCTGTCGTCCCCTCGTCAACGGCCGCGACAGCAGCCATGCTCGCAATTCCGGCATCCAGCAGGCATCCAGGGCACGTACTTGGCAGTAGCACAGGCCGCGCTGGCGAGTGGGGCGCCAGTGGTGGCCGACTGGCGCGGGAGAGGTGTGGGGGAGGGGCGGCCTGTGTCTGCGGCGCCAGCTGGCCGGAGCTGCCGCTGGTGCCGGTGCCGGCGTCAGGGGAGGGCGCGGGCTGGGAAGGAGGCGGTGGCGACGAGTGCTGGCCGGTGTTGCCGTCGAGATCCATGGCATCCGCTGGCGACGGGTCGGGGGCGGAGGGAGGCGAGGTGTGCTGATGGGAGGCGGCGTCGGGGTCCGTCATTTCTTCGGGCGAGGGCACGGGCTGGGATGGTGGCGGCGACATGTCAAGGTGAGAAACGCCGTCGGGATGCGTCGCATCCACAGCGGGAGAGGGCACGGGCTGAGATGGCGGCGACATGTGGTCGTGGGTGTCGTCGGAATCTGGTGCGAGCGATGGTGAGGGCATGGGAAGGGATGGAAGGGGCGACGGCTGGGCGTAGGAGCCGTAGGAGCCATAGGAAGGCGGTGACCCATAGGTCCCGGGGTAGGACGCTGGGTAGGTGGGCGTCAGGACACCGCCGTAGGGTGGTGCAGCGAGCAGCGAGCCTGTGATGGAACAGCAAGCGGGAAATACAGTGACGTCAGTTGACGTGTATCGTCTTGCGACGACGTTAGTCCGGCGCGATGTGATGGGAAGTCTCGACGTGGTGCGCGCCCCTACATCAAGCACGCATATCTTACGTGCGCGGGTCTGGTGTGGCAATGCTAAGCCGAGCCAAAGCACAAGGCCGATGGTGGAAAGCCTTGGCGACATGGCTGGTCTATGCTGCTGCTGGTCAAGGCGTGATTGTGTCCTATTGCCCTGTCACCGCGTTAGTTCAGGCCTTGCTCGCTTGGGCCTGCCATGGGGGCGGATGCCCGCGGTTGCCCAACATACCTCATCGCGTACGGACAAGCTACAGGGCAGCGGCGGGCATTCGTAAGCGGGCTTCCCTAACCTCAATTGCTTTTCCTAATAGATACTTCGCTTTCACATATTGCGCTTAGTAGGTGGTAGAGCTCATGCGCGCAAGTAACCTGCCCGTCAAGTAACCCGGGCGCGAAGTAACGTGCCCGACTTCGTTACCCCCAGCTCCTCCCGAGCGGACCCGCGTCCACCGGGGTACGAACCAGGTGAATGACAGCTGCATCTTACAAGACACCATACCACTTCATTCACCATCTGCATCTCGCAAGACACGGCTAGCCGCGGGCAAAGTGACGTCCTGGCAAGCGACAGGTGCTCGAGCAGCAGCCAGGTCCTTAAGGGGTCCAAGCACGGCCTCCGGGGTTAAAGCAAGCCGCGATGGCCCACGCGCGCTAACCGCGAGATGCCGAAGCCCCGAGATCAAGAGCTTGGTGTTGTGTCCGTACTGTTCAGCGAAATCGCTTTACTGGCGGTCATGCATCACCAACTACCAAACGCGGGCAGGACATCTCCGGCCCACGCGCGAACAGCACCTGCTGCAGGAGGCTTTCGTTGTACGAGGTCAATGTTACAGCCGTTCTGCTCGGCGGCCCTCTCAGGGCTGCGGCAAGCGCACCGACGCCCCGCGGTACTAGCCGCGGCGCCGCGCCGGTCGTGGCCGCCACCGCACCCCTGCTAAAGAGATATGAACGCACAACGCCGATCCCACTCATCTAGCAACGCAACACGGCGCTAGCTGCCGACTACATGCAACAGGTCTGCAACAACAATGTGTGTGTTATATGTAAGCCTGGGGAAGCTGTTCAATTACGGTAGCGTGCTATGTGTTGTTGGCAAGGCGCGGCGCCGGAGGTACGGCCGATGCATGCTCCGCGAGTCAGCCATAACCCCCGGCCCGCCCAGCCCCCACCCTATGCGCTCCATGAGTCCTACCGGGCACACAATCATATGCCACCTTGCATTGCAACCTCCGACAATAAGAGTTCTCAAGCCGGTCGAATCGCGGCCATCACCCTCCAGGCTCGCTCCTAGTTGCGGTCATCACCACTCAGACCTTAAAAGCTCCTCGTACTGGTCCTTGTCCTACTCGTCGTACGGCGGCGGGCTGTACTCGTACGGCGGCGGGCCGTTGTACGGGGGCGGGCCGTAGTCCCACATGGGCGGCGGCGCAAACAGCTCGTCCAGCTGGTAGATGGAGATGTGCTTGGCGCCGCCACACCTGCGTACGGCAGCGTACGGCAGCCGTCACTCATCAGCGGTGCGGCCCATGCAAGGGCGACCGTGCAGCGCGCGCAGCACGCGCCACAGCAGCACCCACCCACGCGCCGCATCGCAGCCCTTGGGACCCAGCTTGCCGCCGACATGGTTTACTCGCTTGCTACTGTGATGGAAGCTCCACTAAAATTACTATTCACACCACCGCAAAGCGCAGACCGGCGACCCACTTGTCATCGGTGAAGCCCGGCTTGCCACAGGGCAGACAGAAGGCGCCGTCCGCGCGGGGGCTGGGCCGGTCGCGCAGCGAAAAGCACCTGCGGGCCCAGACACACATGGAGGGGCGGGGTGGCCGCAGCTGGAGGGGGACCCAGCCGCCGGCTCCGGGCGCAGGGGAGCATGGAGCGCATGCGCGACCAACACAGCCCCGCTGCAGCAGCCGGCTGCTGTGCTGCCCCAGCCTGGCTGTCACGGCAACGCTCGTGCCACGGCCGGGCGAGCGGGGCCAGGACCCGGCGAATGCCGCTCTGTGTGCCCCGCCCCCACCGCCCCACGCATGGCCCACACGCCCCAGCCGCCAAGCGCTCACCGGTTGCCGCCGAAGAAGCCCACCAGCCGGGCGTTGCCGCCGCGCTCGCGGATCTGGGAGGAGACGGGGCGGGGAGGACGCGAGGGCAGGATGGCATTGGCGGCGTGCAGCGTGCGTGGAGCAAGCAGCCTGGCCCCTCGACTCTCAGTGGTAGGTGTTTTGGCGCCTAGCCGGCTGCGGGAGAGGAGCGTGCAGGGGTTTGTGTGGGGCAACGTTGTGTTGCCCCTCCTGCGCTGCAGGCCGCCGCCAGCCTAGCCAGCGGCCGCCTGACGGTGTACCCCAGCAGCGCATGCGGCAGGCGGGCGCAACCCAGTGGCCGCCGGGGTTGCGGTTTCTGTGATGCATATGATATAAGGTACAGCTCGACGTTAAGACCTGATCTTTATAATGCAAGGACTTTTGGCGGCCATGTAAGAGGGCTGGCCTGGGCCGCCCATGCTTGCCCATCCACGTGCCATCAGGCCGCGAGCGGCCATGTCCCGCCTCGCCTCGTCATCCGCCTTGCTCATCCCCGGTACTACCCCAGTCGGGCAGCTACACGTCGCGTGCATGTCAGGGCGCTCGTGTGGTGGATATGGGAGGCTAGGTTTGGTTTGGGCTACGCCGCAACAGTCAATGCGCTCGAGCCAAGCATGACAGTGGCGCACTCTGGCGGCCCTCCGAGGTCTCTACGGTATCACTGAGCACCCTTTCAATGAAAACTTAATGACGATCATAATGCTATACAGGCCATCAAGTTTCGCCCGTCCGCACGCACCGCGGTGGCGCACTTGAGCGGCGAGAACTCATGTGGGTCCTCGGTGGCCAGCTCCACTACCTCACGCGCGGCAAAGGCGCGGCTGCCGTCGTCCTTGATGAACAGATAGCAGCCGATGGGCTCCGTGTACAGGCCTGGTTGCGAGAAGGGTTGGGCGTGGAGCGCGGGAACAGGCGTGGGGGGGTTGGGACCGGCAAGGGAATGTGGGTGGCGAGGCCGGCTGCCGGGCGGCTGCCACGGGGGCCCCTGCGGCCGTGGGGTTCCCGCCCCGCAAGGCGTGAGTGAATTGCGATGCATGGCGCTAAGGTTCTGAATTGGATGCGTCCGAGATGCTCACTTGGCAGCAGCTTGGGCGCGCTGGGCTTAGGAGGAGACTTGGGGCTGCGTGGGGGCGGCGACGGGCGACGGGGCGGCCGGGGCGGGCGCGGGGAGCGCGTGTCGCCGCCACCGCCAGAGCCGGTGGCGTCGTCGGGGGAGGGCGAGGACCCATAGGCACCGCCATAGGAGGGCTGTCCGTAGGCTCCATAGGTCCCGGGGTAGGCAGGCCCCGTGGAGTCGCCGTAAGACGGCGCGGCGAGGAGAGTGCCTGTGGCATTTGGTGCGCAGGAGAGAGGACCGGGCATGTCCATAATCATGGTGGGCCGTATGTTCCAGTCACATGGAACTTATCAGCGCCTGCGCCTCAATGCGCGGCTGCCGGTCCAAGACGCGCGGCTGCGGGAGCAAGCGAGCGCATGCCGACCCAGTTCGATTGTCGCCATCCTCGCGCCCCCAAAGGCGAAGCGCTGAGACCATGCATTATAGATTTAGACTCACGGGCGTATGTAGCGTGTGGGAGTGCTAGTCCTAGGCACAGCGCGACGCCGATGGCGAACAGCGTCGGCGACATGGTTAAAGTTGCTGCTGTGGGTGGACCGCGGATGGGTCGCGCGGTCATCCGAAGCAGCTAAGCTATTGAAGCGGCTCTACAGGGGCGATGAGTATCAGCTGGGTGCACTCGGTTTGGCCCATAACGACCCCGCGATCCAGAGCTACAGCCGATGAGAAGCCAGCGGGCGGCAGTCCGCCAGCTCCCCACGGCCCAACCCACATGAGCCCAACCCATTTGCACAGTTGAAGTCGACATTAATATGCGCTTCTTCGCGCGTAGTGGGGCCCTCATGACCGTGTCCACCGTCGTGACCGGCAGCTTCCGTGCCCGGACAGCGCCCGACAGCCGGACGCAGCCGGCGACAGCCTCACCCGGTGCCCGCCGGCAACCCCAGCTCAGCGCTTGCGGATTTCATGGCTTTCCTTTCCCCAAAGGTGTTGGGGTCCTCCAGGGCAACAGGCTTCATCTTATCCAAGCTGCCTGCACATGGCGATGCGGTTGGGCACTGCGGAGGGCAGGGGAGGGCCCGGGCGCGAAGTGCGTGCGCGGCCTGCATCGCGGGGTGAGGCAGGTTTCCGTCCTGGTAGAGGCCGGAGAGGCTCCACCTTGCATCCTGGTGGGAGGGGCGCTGGGCGCACGGGCTCTATGTAAGCAGATGATTCGACGTTTCGACGTCACCACGTCTAGTTCGCACAGGCAGCCCCCTGAGTATCGGGGTTGCCACCAAAGGCGTGCTTCGTGATATTTCAGGGTACACATTTTCCTGCATTCCGCGGGAAGAAGGAACGGCGTCTCCGGCCTCTGACAAGGTACGCCGTGGTACGCCCAGGAGGGTCAAGGTGTTCCTGTTTGTCGCTGTCCGGAATGGGAAAGGTGGCGAAGCCCCAACTTCGATGCGCACAGCCAGCGACATAAGGCCTCTTGGAAAGCGACGCAGCCACCTAACCCGGATTCCGCTGCCAGGGTGGCGGCGGGCCTCCAGGGTCTCTAGGTCTAGGATCTGCGGCCGCAGCGTCGGCTCGCGCGGTCCATCCGTCCCGGCGTGGTTGGCCGTGCGCAGGGCCGACCACGGGGGCCCGGCCGTTAGCCCGCAGCGCGGGCCGCCCAGGCGTGCGGCCCGGCACAGGCGCTGTTGCGCAGGCGCTCCAGGGTGGGGGACGGGCTGCTGTCAGCTGCCCGGCCGCGTTGCGGGCCTGGGCGCTAGCCCTGGAGGTCGTTCGCCGCGGACCCGGCCCGCCGGAGCCGGTATCTGCATGCACCTGGTGCCCCAGTGCTCCACGGTACCAAGCACATCCGGGGTGCAGTACATCCAAGATCTCTAAACAATCCACTGGACGCCTGCCTGTCACCCACGCAGCGGGTGCGCGCGCAGCCTGCACCGCGGCTGCCACTACCACCCCCCCCGCACGTCCATCGCGCGCCCAGGCCCGTCCCCAGGCAGGCCCCCACATGCTGCACCCAAGCAGTAGTGAGCGACGCCCACCATGCAAGACAGCACATGCAGCACATGGATGCGTGGTAGCAGCGCGCACGGCTCTTCACCACGCGCTCCGGCTGTGCCCAGGCCTGTCCCGCTTCAAATGCCAACGCCAACGGACAATGCCCAGGCCTTCGACCCGCTCGCCTGCGACTCTACTTGACAACCCAACGAATACATTTCAGCACACGACACAGGACACGTGCGCGAGCCGTGGCTGTGTGCCGACCAACGGTTATCATTGATAACGATCATGGGATGGCAGCATAGCAGCAGCGCAGCTGGTACTGGCCGTACCCAAACCAGCTGCCGGGGCTGCTACACAGGGGCCCCGGGGCGTCCTTTGTGACCAGCTGCTGCGCCAGGTAGGTCGTCTCGTCGACCTGCGGCGGCACCACCGACTGGCGGTGGCAGGTGGCGGGTGCGGCGCTGGTAAGGGTGCGACACGCGTCCATCCATCAGAGCCCTAGCTGCATGCTTGACACGCTGAGGTGCGGCGTTACCGGAACCGGACGACCCGACGGGACCTGGACCGGGGCCCTCCCCAACCCGAGCTTACCACGTTCATGCGCGCCATGGCGAACAGAGACCGCGCGACGCAGTCGGCAGGCGCCAGGGCCAGCGGGTTGGCGGTGATGGTGGCGGTGGTGGGGCTGCTGTAGGCCTGTTTGGCGTTGAGACGGCCGGGCGCCGCGCGGCTGCAGGAGGTCGAGCCGATGGCAGACTTGAACGACGCCTCGTTGTTGTAGAACGCGTAGGCGACGACGTCACCTGATGACGTTGGCGTGGGCGTGGTGGAGGCACAGAACGACTCAGCGGTGAAGGCGGCGGCCGGCCCAAGCGCGAAGCCGCAACAAAGCCGGGGGCACCACATGTTACAGTGCCGCGGCCCCCCGACGAGAGTTACTTGCAGCCGGGGGACCGAGAGCGCGGCAGCCGGGGCCGCCCGGCACCACCCACCTGGCTTGAGCTGGCCGTTGGTGATGGTGATGTCAACGACCATTGCGACACTCTGCCCAGTCGTCTTGATGCGCAGGGACGCAGACCCGGCCTGCATGGTCTGCGGGGCAAGAGCGGCCAGAGTAGGAATGAAGGGGCGTGGCGAGCAGCGACTCGTTACGGGCAGACACGAGGCGGTGCTGGTGCCGGAGAGGCTCCAGGTGCAGGCAAGCAGGACGCAAGCAAAGGAACCGGTTAGCCTACCTGTCCTGCGATGAGCGGCGCCGTGAGGTTGCCACTGGCCACGGCCGAGCCGTTGGCGTGGAGGAGCACGCAGAGCGGCAGCTGCGGCGCTGGGGGGCTGTGCGAGGGCGAGGGCGAGGGCGAGGGTGAGGGCGAGGGCGAGGGCGAGGGCGAGGGCGAAGGGTTGGGTGAAGGGCTGGGCGAGGGCGAGGGGCTGGGCGAGGGCTCGGGGCTGGGCGAGGGGGAGGGGCTGGGCGGGGGCGAGGGGCTGGGCGGGGG